>JARHVA010003527.1:1385000-1472500 GCA_037957365.1 Torreya grandis
CAAAATGCTATGTTCCATATCAAAATTTTATGTCTTTATGAAAAAATTCATACTCTCTATCCCTTTCTCATTAATGAATGCTATTTATAAACATATTATTTCACAAATCAAAACTCAAAATTTATGCATTTCACTTCATATTCATGCTTTCTGCTAACATGCATATCAATCAATAGCAACTTTTAAGTATCTTCCTATCACTACTAGACACAAGAAAGAACTAGTGATTGTATCTATCCCTCTTCCTTCAAAACTTGGTACATCTAGCTCTTATCCCACATCTACTACCAGATTTATGCCTACAGTAGATCATGCGGTCCATGCTATCACCCAAGTTTATGAATATAGGTAGGTTGATTACACCCAGGGTTATAAATTTACCACTCAGGCTAGTACCCCTTCAGATATAGTTTCTATTCTCGAGCTCCTTCAGTGATCAGATATTTACAAATTTATATTGTATGCAGCCCTTCATAATACTAGAATTCTTGTTTGAGTTGAACCATTCTATGTTTCATCTATCCTCAACATAATGCAATGGATTAAAGAGCATATCTATTTTTAAAAAGAGGATATACCCCCACAACACATCATTGAACAAAATCTACCTTTGTATATTCAATTGAGAATTAATGACATGGGAGTCAAAAGAGTGTTAGTGGATAATGGTTTAGGAATTAACATTTGTAACATATCCTTTCTTAAATGTCTTAAAATAGAACCTCAAGATCTAAACCATTCTAATACGAACATCAGAGGTTTCAACAACATTCCACATAAATAAATGGTCAAATAACACTAAATCTTACCTTTAGGCCTAAGATACTACCAATAACCTATGAAGTCATGCCAAATGACCTTAATTATAAAATATTACTTGGTTATCCTGTTAAGCATGGGATATACTAAGAGGGGGTGGTGAATCAGTATATCATATATCTTATAAAACTTTCCCTTAGCCAAAATCCACTCAATGAAACATTCAAGATATGAAATCAAACTCAAACAATAAACACCACACAAGATAGAGAGAGACACCAAATATAACATGGAAACCCAATGTGGGAAAAACCATGGAGAACAATCTCAAGTATATGAATGAGCACCAACCCAAACAATATTCACAAGAACAAACTTGTAAGAGTAACAACCCCTTTGTTGAGCACCAACCCAACAACTATTTGTGAGCACCAACCCACCAACTATTCATGAGCAACAACCCACAATAGCACCAACCCCTTTGCCGAGCACCAACCTAGCAACGATTTGTGAGCACCAACCCACAAGAGCACCAACCCCTTTGTGTATACCACACAACTATCTCTCAATGTTGCTATCTCAAAAAATGATTGTACATTACAACATCTCTTTCCTCTCTCTCACCTTTGTTCTTCTAAGCTAGATATAACAAATATAAATCATATTCTTCTCTCTCAAATGATCTTCTAAGCTAGATATTACAATAACAAATCAACCTCTCTCACACTTCTTACAAATGGCTTCTCAAGCCTTTATTCATAGCTTTCCAAATGACCTTTGGCCTTCCCCCTTTGTGACCCTTAAATCCTCATGGAAAATGGTGCCAAACTTGTATGACCCTTCATATCCTTGCCTTTTAAAAGTCATGTAGTGACCCTTCATGAGCAAAAACGTCCTTCCCTCTTTTGTCCTTATCTTGGTGACTTTTCGTATTCCTCAAAGTGTCCCTTCATGAGAAATTGTGCCCTTCCTCTTTTGTCTTCACTTGGTGACTCTTGGTATTCCCCAAGATGACTCTTCATGGGAAAATGCATCCCATCCTTCTTCTTTTGTCTTTACCCCATGACTCTTTGACTTCTCCATGGGCCCTTCTTTTGTCTCATATGTAACCAAAAATATATTTGTTAATATTAAATAAATATTAACACACATTAGAAAATATATATTTATTACAAACATCATTAATTGCAATGGGGCCTTTATCACCAATAATGCTAGACCTTTGACATCAATGACAATATTTCCAACAATCTCCCCCCTTGTCACTGATGGCAAGCTCAATCTTGAAACTACCACATCCTCTCACCTACACATATTGTCATCTAAAAACATACAGTAACTCCCCCTTATTGTAGCAACATGTACCTATTCCCTGTACCTATTTTTGCACCTGTACCTATACCTATTATTCTCCCCCTTTGACATCAATGGAAAAAGGCCTACCTGGAGCTAACACTTAGCTTCCCCTCAACTAATGCTGAACATCAATGGCAAGAAGTAATAGAAATTATTCCCAACTCCTCTCGTAGATCTTTGAATGTGTCCTTTGATTGTGCCTTTGAGAAGATATCTGACAATACATACAGATTGTTTCTTGTTCTTTAAAAATCTGCAATCAACTCATTTGAATCTTTTCTTCTAATTTCATAGCCTTCAACATGAAACTTTAATGTGTATCCTTGATCACATATTTGAATAACACTCAATAGATTATGCTTAAGACCTTTTACATACAAAACATTTTTAGTCTTAGCTCTACCATAATCCAAACTCAAAGTACCTTTTCTGGCTATCCTTGTAGTGGTTTTATCTTCTAATCTCACTATGCCACCATTGATCTTCTTTAGAGTTATGAACTTAATTTTATCTCCTATCATATGCCTCGAACATCCACTATCAATTAACCATCACTGATCTTTATTTCTTACATGCAGAGCTATCTGAACCATCATAGAATCTTCAGGTTGTTTCTTATGCCATGAACATGTCTGAACCTTCTTCTTGATGAATGGAGCTTTAAAACTCTAATCTTTCTTGACTGACTCTAACATGCTTCTACAATACCAAGCTATGTGTCTGAAGTTATTACACTTATAGCATACTATAGTCTCTTCATCAAAGCTTGATAGAGAACCAAAAGAGTTGTGGCTTCTGCTTGACTCTACTTGATTTTCCTTCTCCTTATTTCTAAAACTGTTATCTCTTTTTCTACATTCTAATTTTTTGTGACCATATCCATTACAATAAAAACAATAGCCATAAAAATAAGACCTATCTGTATATCTCTAACCTAATTACCTTTTATAGCTTTGTTCCTTCTAGCCTTCTCTATTTGAAATGTCCTCTGTATTCTTCACTTCTCCCCCTTTTGTTTCCTCTTTTGTAAGAGCTTTAGCATAGCTCTTTTCCTTTTCAAATCTGATCCCTATCTTATCTGAATTTGATTTTTGACTTTCTAATATCTTATTCAACATGTTAGTGCTATCCTCAAATTTTTAATCACTAACTATTTTATTATTGACTACTTTCTCAATCTCTTCTTTTAAAGAGGCAATTTCAGTAACATACCTTTCACATTCTTTTCTTGCTATTTCCAACTATGCTATTAGATATTCTTTATTCTTCTTGGCTTCTACAAAGTGTGCTTGTATATCTTCAATCATTTATTTTGACTCTTATTCATTTTTCTCGATCTAGCACTTTAATCTTCGATTCATTTTCTCAACAACTTTTAACTCTTCTAGGGCACAAATGATTTATCCTTCCATATTCACTTCAGCATCCTCCTCTTCTTCTTGATCATCTTCAACTATGGCCATGAATATAATCTCTTTTTCTAAATCACTGACTCCACTATCTTTGACTGAGCTAGGATCCTTAGAATACAGGGTTTTCTTCTCGAATCCCTTCTTGGATTTGCCTTTGAAATTCTTCTTGTATGTAGGCTTTTCTTCTTCATCATCATTACTCTTATTTGTGCATCTAGCTAAAAATGTCCAATCTTTCCACAATTAAAACATTTAAAAGTTAATTTTCCTTGATATTTACCTGTTCCTCCTTTTGGCTTGCAAATGAAAAGTGCTCTGTTGTCATCCTCATCATCACTGGAACTATCACTTGATTCTTGAATCTTAGCTTTCTTTTTCTTTGATGTCTTGAAATTTGCATCTCTCTCTGAGGGTTTATATTATTTTTTCCACATCTCATATACCGTGAGTATACCATGAAGCTCATCCATCTTTAGCTTGGCTAAATTATTCATCTCCTCAATTGCTGAAACCTTTGGATCATATCTCATTGGTAGAGATATCAAAACCTTTTGCACCACCATTCACTCTTCCAACATTTCTCTAAGACCTTGAATCTGATTTATGATTTGATCAACTCATAAAAGATAACTTACTATATCTTCTTCTTCTTCCATCTTCAAACTATCTTCTAAAAGTCTGAAGCTTAGCTTGCTGAGCCTTTCCATCACCTTTGTGAATATTCTCAAGTTTTACCCAAGTTTCATGAGAAGATTTACATTGCATAACTTTAACAAATTTAGATTCACATAAACCACATAAAATAGCATTTAAATCTTTACCATTACATTCACTTGCCTTCTTTTCTATTGGAGTAATTACAAATGTATGTGGCTCTTCATATTCCTCCACCACTGCTTTACATATGTCAAATCCAAGGGCCATCAAATAAGTCCTCATTTTTATGCTCCAAAAATCATAATTCATCCCATCAAACAAAGGTGCCTTATTTTTAGAAAATCTTTCCTGTGACCCAGCCATCGTGCTTTCCCAATCTACCTTCAAGATGTAAAAATTTTCAAAAAGGAACCTGCTCTAATACCAATTGTTAAGCACATGATATAATGAGAGGGGGGGTGAATCAGTATATCATATATCTTATAAAACTTTACCTTAACCAAAATCCACTTAATCAAACATTCAAGATATGTAATAAAACTTAAACAGTAAACACCACACAATATAGAGAGAGACACCAGATATAATGTGGAAACCCAGTGTGGGAAAAACCATGAAGAATAATCTCAAGTATATGAATGAGCACCAACCCAAACAATATTCACAAGCACCAACTTGTAGGAGCACCAACCCCTTTGCTGAGCACCAACCCATAGGAGCACTAACCCCTTTGCTTAGCACCAACCCAACAACTATTCATGAGTACCAACCCACAAGAGCACCAACCACTTTGCCAAGCACCAACACAAAAACAAATTGTGAGCACCAACCACTTTATCAAGCACCAAATTAGCAACTATTCATGAGCACCAACCCACAGGAGCACCAACCCCTTTGTTTATACCACACAACTATCTCTCAATGTTGTTATCTCAATAAATGATACTTCATTACAACATCTCTTTCTTCTCTCTCACCTTTGCTCTTCTAAGCTAGATATAAAAAATATAAATCATATTCTTCTCTCTCAAATGTTCTTCTAAGCTAGATATTACAATATCAAATCTACCTCTCTCACACTTCTTACAAATGGCTTCTCAAGCCTTTATTTATAGCTTTCCAAATGACCTTTGGCCTTCCCCCTTTGTGACCCTTCAATCCTCATGGAAAATGGTGACAAACTTATATCACCCTTCATATCCTTGCCTTTGAAAAGTCATGTGGTGACCCTTCATGAGCAAAAATGTCCTTCCCTCTTTTGTCTTTATCTTGGTGACTTTTCATATTCCTCAAAGTGTCCCTTCATGAGCCATTGTGCCCTTCCTCTTTTGTCTTCACTTGGTGACTATTGGAATTCCCCAAGATGACTCTTCATGGAAAAATGCATCCCATCCTTCTTTTGTCTTTACCCCATGACTCTTTGACTTCTCCATGGGCCCTTCTTTTGTCTCATATGTAACCAAAAATATATTCATTAATATTAAATAAACATTAACACACATTATCCAAGATATATTTATTACAAACATCATTAAATGCAATGGGACCTTTATCACTAATAATGCTAGACCTTTGACATCAATGAAAATGACAATAAAGTAATGGGTCAAATAACACTCAATCTTACCTTAAGGCCTAAGATACTACCAACAACCTACCAAGTCATGCAAAATGACCTTAATTATAATTTATTACTTGGTTAGCCTTGGATTTATGATATGCATGTAGTCCCTTCCACACTCCATGCTTTTATAAAATTTAGTCACAAAGGTTACATATACAAATTCCCAATAGATAACGAACCATTTAAATATTGTCAAGTTATTGAAACTCCATAGAATTATATCCCACATTATAATCTAGGTAGTACACCTATATAACCTGTCACTCATAATACACCCTCAGGCCATACTCAAAATTAAACAATTCCAAATTCTGTCATAACACCACCACCAAATCACCAATTCGCTTCACCTTTTACAGTTAAATATCTTAATAATATGGGCTATTAGGGAAAATGACTTGGAAATCATGAACAATGAATAGTTAATCCTATTGAGGTATCCACACAACATAAAATGTTAGGGCTTGGATACTAGTTTAACCTTAATCATGATAAATCTTCTCCCACCCTTTCAAAAAACATAAAATTTTGTGCACCCATTGCACATACTAAAAAGATAGTTAATCATGATTATACATTATCACTGGTCTACCCTAATCTTATTGACAACATAGCTTCACCTAATATGTTTACATTAGATGAATTCTCTAACAATGAATCTCTCCTACAAATAGTTGGAGCATATGAGGACCTCCCATTTTTTTATCATAAAAATAGATTTATAAACCACATAATTTCCCACATGTACTTTTGAGAAAATATATATTCCTTCCCCAATATACTAGTTAATTTAGATGATATTATTCATACAACTCCATAGATACTCGATCATTCCACATTACTTAATAAAGAAATAGTAAATTTCAATTTTAGAACTGATAAAGATTCCCACATTGTCTTATTAGTACTTTCCCATAGAAAAAAGAGGATGCTGATATTCATCAGACTTTAACAAATTTTCCAAAAATCTTTGCTTGGTCATATTTTAGATATGCCAAAAATTGATACATCTATAACAGTCTATTGGATTCTTTTACACCCTAATGCTAAACCAGTTAAACAAAAAATTTGTAAAATGCATCCTAAGGTGGATTTCTTAGTCAAAGGTGAAATCCAATGCCTCTGAAATGTTGGTTTCATTCCCCTAATAACACATCTTGACTAGATTTCCAATATAGCTCCCATAGTAAAACCTAATGAACAAATTAAATGTTGTTCTAGTTCTCAATATTTAAATAAATCATGCCCCAAAGATGATTTCACCTGACCAAATATCAACATGATAGTAGATTCTATAGTTGAATATGAAATTCTATCATTTATGGATGGTTTTACTAGTTATAATCAAATCAAAATTGTTGAAGAAGATCAAGAGAAAACATCTTTTACAAAACCTTGGGGTACATTTTGTTACATTTCATGCCTTTTGGATTAAATAACATCAAAACCACATATTAGTGTACTATGAAGCACATTTTTCATGACCTAATTCACCATACAATCAATGATTATGTTGATGATATACTAGCTAAATCCAAATAATGACAACATCACGATATTGATTTACAAAATAATTTTAAATGACTCAGGCAATATAACATTTGATTAAAACCAAAGAAATGTGTGTTTAAAGTTACATCAAGAAAACTCATAGGTTTCATTATCTCTCAATGTGGCATAGAAGTTGATCCTAATAAAGTCAAACCAATTATCGATATGCCACTTCCCACTAAATTAAAATAACTCTAATCCCTCCAAGGCAAGATCCAAGTAATCCACCATTTTGTAGCTTAGCTTGCTGCTAAAACTCAATCATTTACTCAATTGATAAAGAAAGATACAAATTTTATTTGGGACCAAGATTGTCAAGAAAAATTTGACATAATCAAGTAATATCTCCTTAATCCACTTGTTTTAGTACCAGCTATCTTAGACAAGCCTTTCCTACTCTATATCTCAGCAATAGATCATGCATTAGGAACACTCTTAATATAACATGATGATCAAAATAATGAATGAGTAGTTTATATCATTCACACATTAGTTTATTATAAAAAAATTTACTCCCTAATAGAAAATTTATTTCTAGAATTAGTTTTTATGACACAAAAACTCTTACATTACATGGTCAATAATGAGACTCAAGTTATCACAAAATTAAACCCCTTAAATTTCCTACTGGCCAAACCACATCTTTTTGGTCATATCACAAAATGGGTTATGTTATTAATAGAATTTGACATAAAATTAGTCCTCAAAAAATTGATAAAGGGACAAATCATTGTAGACCATTTGGTAATAGCAACACTATTAGATATAAACCCTTTACGTGACACATTCAAAGATGATTTCACTACATATTCTACCCATTTGGATACCTAGATGATGTTCTTTAATGGTTCCCAATGACCATCTGGTGTAAGGGATGGCATTGTCTTTACTGATCCTTCTAGTCACATAGTTCCTATAGCAAACTAATTATGTTTATTTGCCACCAATAACACAATAAAATATGAATCACTTATCTTAGGATTGTTTACTACACAATCCCTCCAAATCAAATCTATTTAAGTCTTTAGTGATTCTAAACTTGTGGTCAATCAATTTAATACTATTTATAAAACAAAAGAAGAATACCTTATCCCATACCGCAACATGGTATAGTGTCTATCATCACAATTTGATTATTTTTCTATTGAGATCATTCCCTAAAAATATAATAGACATGCTGATGTAATGGCTAGTGCTACATCTCTAATTCTTATTGACATCAATGATGATCAATCAATTTTTACATTTAAATGATTACAATCACCATTAATATCCAATGTAGATTTGATCATTCTTTCTATCTTAGCTAATACACAAAGCTCCACAACCCCAAAATGGTTCTCTAAAATTTATAACTTTCTCCATAAATCTATTACACTAGACACTTTCTCCCAAAATGACAAACATAAGTTACAAAATCAAGCACTCTGTTATGTAATCATTGTTAGAGACCATTTCAAATGATCTTTTGATGGACACTTACTATGGTTCTTAACCTCAATAGAATATAAAATTAATCTAGCTCAGATACACAATAGTGAGTGTGGTGGGCATTTCAATGGAAAAGCCATGCCATACAAACTCTTTTGATAGGGGTACTATTGGCCTACCATAGAATATGAATGTTTACAATATGTGAATCTATGAGATAAATGTCAATGGCATAGTAATCTACAACATGCACCATGATAATAATTACAACCTATCATCTCTCCATGGCCCTTCATGTTATGGGGATTTGATCTCATTAGATAAATTAACCTTAAATCTAGAGATGGACATAAGTTCATAATCATAGGTATAGAATACTTTACCAAATGGGTGGAAGTAGTTCCACTTCAATATACCATAGGCAAAGACATTTACAATTTTATCATGACTCATATTATTTGGTGCTTTGGCTTACCTGTAACCATCATTTATTATAATGGATCACCATTCAAGAACAAAACTACCAATTTCTTTTGTGTTGAATACAAAATTAAACACACATTATCCACTCCATACTACCCATAAGGAAATGGTCAAGTAGAAGCCACTAGCAAAAAAATCAACAATATTTTGAGAAAAATAGTAACCAAATTTGGTGATGATTGGCACAATCAACTATTTTTAGCATTATGAGCCTATCACACAAGTATCTATATGCCTATAGGAGCTAATCCTTATTCACTCATTTATAGAATAGAAGTAGTTCTACCATTTTAATTTGAATTCCCATCTCTTCATGTCTCCTTCAAAGGTATTCTCAATAATGACCAGTATCATGAAAAATGTTTACACCAGCTCAAACAGTGAGACCACACATAAATTCAAGTTGGAGAACACCTTAGAATCTACCAACAATGTATACAATGATCCTACAATAAGTAAGTTCACATCAAATAATTTGACATTAATGATCTTGTTCTCAAAGAAAACCTTCACAATGTTAATGCCAAAGAAAAAATCAAAGGAAAATTCAAACCAAATTGGCTAGGTCCTTACATCATTACAAAAAATATTAGCCCTAAAGTATACCATCCAGTCTCACTCGAAGGAAAAAAACTTAAAAATCCAATGAATATTATGAATCTACGTAGATTCCATGTATATTATGTTATTTTTACACATGTTTTTACATAGTTTTGTTTTAAACATTGATTGTACATAATCTCTCCTTCTTGATTGTACATAGTTAAAATATTTTCAAAAAATACAAAAACAATACAAAATTCAAAATTACCAAAACATATTTGGACTTTATGCATCATCCATGCTTTACATTACTACTATTATATTAGGACTTACATTTGATATTTCAGGCTATTATTTGTCAATTTTATACATTACCATGCTTCACTTTATCTCTTTTAAGTGTGTCTAACGGTTTCCATATCATTGATTGCTTTACTCTACCCATTAAGGGGGAATTCCTACTTTTAAATTTAAGACACATATCAATATACATACCCACTGGGGGTATCTTCTACATGAAAATAGCATCCAAGTTATGTCAATCGTATACTACACACTTTGATTTATCATACCAATGTACATTACGTACCAGATTACATAGATTACTATATGGAAATTTTAGTAGTACCTAGCACTTGTGTGTCTCTTAACATATAACTAGTCTTATACTAAAAATTTATTTCATACTTTGACTCTTACTTTTATTAGTTATATGTGATTCTACATTTCCAGTTTACATGCTTTCCTTTCATGCTTTGCATAGTTAGATGTATTTGCATTTCCATTTCTAGTTTTTTTTCTTATGTGTGCCTTAGGAAATTTGCTAATTCCCTTTGCTTCTATTCATGTGTGTATATCTTTGGACATTTACCAATGCCCCTTACTTGTAATTTTCTATGTGCCTATAGTCCTCATGCCAGTCTTTTGTTGTTTCAAATTATATGTGTGTATGGAATTTGAACATGCCTTATATGCTTGCTTTCCAGTTTGAGTGACTTGTGCCCATGTCCATTATTATATGGTCCCTTGGATAACCTTATATGCTTATTGTTTCTTGATTCTTGCTTTATATGCTTGTTTCTTGATTGCTTGTCCTTGTTTATAATGTCATGATCCATATCATGTATTTACTTTGCTTTTTTGGATGCCATGTTGGACATCATGCTCCATCCCTCCAAGTAATAAGTAATAACTAACATCTAACATTTCCAGTTATAGTTTAATACATTGCACATGATTTTACATTGTTATATATATCTAGGCATACCCTTGTTGATCTAAAAAATATCTCAATACAAACATTGCTATATTTAGAGATATCTTGTCAAATATCATTGTTATATCATGTATCTATACAACATAACACACTTGCAAGACTCTTTTCTTCTAAGGGCAGTCATTCTAGGTTCATCATTCCTACCCTCAAAAGAGGGGGTAATAAATAAGGGTTTTGTTATAGAGATCAAAGCTCCTATAAATTAAAATAGTAGCATTTAGATCACCCAATTTATAATCTATAGGTCAAACAAATCATAACAAAATAAAAAAATAGTGAAAATTTTATATCAACCAGTTTCGGTATAGGACAATAGCACTAGAAATGGATATCAATGCTGAACATAGGGGTAACCTCATTTTTTTATCTTGTATAGGTAGAAAAATACATAGGTTTTCCAGTAATAGGCAAAAGTTTTAGCTTAGCTACAATTTTTATACATCTAGATCAGCTAGAATCAATAGTTTTAGTACAATTTTCTCAATAAATCTAGATATAGGGGGGTATCATACATGACATGATGACTGTCACTTCTAATTTCAAATTAGATAATTGACATAACTTCTAGATCAAAATCCATGTTCTAGATACTAGTGATTGGGGGTAATGTGTGCAACATATTGGTCTTCTTTATTTCTAAGTTTAGTTTATTACCTAGGCATTCTCAATAGTTGTGTGCCTTATTCCATCTATAGGTGTTTGGCATCATGTCTCAAGTTGAAATTTCATACAATTTTAACATATCAAGTACCCAAGTTCTCAAGTTGGTTTTTACATAAACATATTACATTAGTTTTGGAGTGGCTTTCATACAAGCCTAACCTCCATCTTTCAAAATGGATAAAAGTGGCCTAGTTTAAAACATACATTCAGCTATCCAAACCACATTATTAGACTTTTAGAGCATCCATGGGCTCTATGATCCATCTCATATCACATCTATGAGATATTGATATCACATCATGGCTTCACTTCATAGGGTAACGATGGAGCCAAAGGTCTAGCTAGCATTTGTACTCTTGAGTCACCTATTCAGAAGGATTAGACACCCAATCTAGACATCAATTATCACGTGCATGATCATCTAACTTCACTTAGTAGGCAATGATGGATCTAAAGGTGTATCTAGCCTTTATATTATTAAGCCACCTATTCAGAGGGATTAGAAACATAATCCAAATATTTATTGATAGATGTATGATTCATTAGCTTCACTCAGTAGGTGATGATGGAGACAAAGGGCCTATCTTTGTATTCTTGATTGACATTATATGGAATTGATCACTTAGCTCTATTTGTGATATAAATTTTGGTACAACATCATCCAACATAATCTAGCATTACTTAGCCTACTCAAGATCATAACATGTTTTTAATTGGTTCATTTACTTGAAGAGATATATTAATTCCTTTCTCTTCCTTTTCATTTTAATCAAAATTTGTATGTTATTGTTTTATATCACATATAATAAGGACTAACCTATTATTTATTTCATTTCATAGATTCACACTTACACAATGTGTTTTCTATGAACTATTTAGCATTACTCAGTATCACACAAGCTTCATAAGATTCACCTTTGTAGGTAAGTTCATGTACACTTTTTATTCTTTCCTTTATCATAGTATTTCACTTTGATACATCACTAGATTAAAAGGTGGGGAAATATAGTCATATAGAATGTAAAATGTGGTTACTTGAGCATGACTAATGACACCCAACCTATAGGTTCTTCTTGCTTTCTCTCTTCACCATCTTAGGCTCTTTTTTACTGATTCCTAGACATTTGTGGCCTTTCAAACTTAACCCCAACTAACACAAACTTCTTTCCCCATGATAAATCCATCCCCTAGGTCTTGTAACCTCTAAACAATAGTGCCCAACTTAGAGTTAACACTAAACTCTAGGGTGTCCCACTTTTAGCACTATTGTCCAAGTGCATTTTGAGCTCCAATGGTCATATTCTTCTAATCCTTATCCTTTTCCTTGTCATTATAATGTGAATACATCTAATCCATGATCAATATTTTATTATATAAACCCATTCAAATTCCATTTAGAAGGGTTGGCACTCATTTAAAATAGAGAATCAAGAATACAAGCAAGTACAGTCAAGTACTTTTCCCTATTCTCTACATACAACCTTCCAATATTATTCCAAACCTATTCGAACCCTTGCACTAGTTCCTAGCCATCTAAAGTACAACCAATTTCACATTTAGTTGCATTTTCATACACAATTTCACCAAACACTTCAATGGGATAACTAATTTAGCTTCATCCCTCCTCAGAGTATTGGTATGTAGGTAGGGTACCCACATATGGGGTGTGAAGTATGTCTAATGTATCCTTTACACGCTAACCCATTTCCCCTATTTTCCAAAGTTTCTTTCAATTAAATGAAAGATCCAATTACATTAATAATAATCTCTATAGAGATTTGTTTTGATAGTAAAGACCTAAAAAATTGGTATATAGGCTCACCTTGAGTAAGTGAACAAAATCCAAAAATCCTAAACCCTCAGGATAATAGTGCTAGAGAAGGACTATAGAATTGTAGCCCATAGTATCTAGTTATAGTGATCCTATGTAATCAAAATATGAAGTCTAGAATCCTATTTTTGACAGTGCTCTAGTCCTACATGAAAATTTATAGACCCTATTTCAAACTGAATAGCTTATAATAAGCTAAGTTACATTTCTCCTTGATTTCTTACTACTTTTAGAAAGGTAAAATTGTGATTCAAATTCATAAATTATTGGTCATAATTAGGAATATTATTTATTGATTTTACCTACTCAGACTTGTTTATTAAATAGGAATAAAATTCCATTTTTCCTAAAAATAATAAAACACTAATCTTGTTCTCTAATTTATAGAAATATAAGTTGCAATCAATCATGATGGTATTGGAAAACAACCTAATAAATAAACTATGACATGTCTAATTACTTGGGTTTTTCAAAGTAAATTGGTGTCTTATTATTGTAACATATCCCCCAGATCTATTTTATTATATTTTAATTCACACATGTAAAAGAAAGATTTATACAATAACTAAAAATATGAAATTCACTTGTATGTATGTTGTTACTAGTCTCAATGTCAACATAAGTATAAGTGCATTTTGGGTTGAGAATATAACATTCATAAATATTTAGTCTAAGGTGAATGTGTGACTCAATACCTATGATTATTCCTTTTAAGGAAATAAATGTGTTTTCTGACACCTTATCTTTTATCTTTTATATCATCTCTTCCATCATGATTCAAAATATGGAAAACACTTAGTTCATAATAAATTAGTACTTAAATCAAACATATAAGGTGCCTAAGTTGCACTTGGGGTATACCTAATAGTTAATAATTTATAAATAAAATATAGGTATAGAAGGGATGTTAAAAAATTATAAGATAAATGTGGTGTATTTTGTATTAAAAATACAAAATTTAACCCAAATTTCATACATATACCTGATCTCAGTCTTTCAATAAGTAGTTTAACACAAAATAAATTCTCATAGGATTTAGCTATAGGATAATTAGATAATATTTATTTCTAAATAAATAATTTAATCTTAATATCCTTATAGGGAATCCTTATATTGATTCATTTCAATTTTATAGACTTTATAATCATTTACAAGTAATCATGACTTGTTAACATTTATCACCTTCAACCAATTAACAAGGATAAAAGTATTTTTTTAAAATTAAGAGTAGAGGTTTTACATGTGGATCCAAAACTTCCAAAGGAATAATAATCATGTAGCAACTAGTTTTTATTGAAGCCATTATTTTTTAGCTAAAGCCCTTCAAAGAGGGTTGAATACTGTTCACATTTTCAACCCAAAAAGAGGATCAATAAAAAAAACTTAAAAGTAAAATTTACCAAACTCTTGATCTACGTTTTAGCTAAGAATTTATTCTTCATATTAAAATTTTTAAGGTCTCCATGAAGCATGATGTTTAATAGCATAAATTTGGATAGAATTACTAGCATATACAAAAGAAAAAAATCATATTTATTCTTCTATTTTACCCAGGTATCCTTATACCATTTAAAAACTTCACACTCATCTATTATATCATGGTGTACTACATGAGTATGTAAAACTAAAAAATCCCAAAGGTTTACATTACAACATCATACAATCATATGAAAAGTAATTTATTTTTAAAACATAAAATATAGAAATATGTTTATCATGGTATCCTACAATTTTATGGAAAATAAATGATTTCAAAAACACAATGTCCCAAAATTTTGGGAAAGCCCAGTAAATGGATGAATTAAAAAAAGGAGAAGAATAAAATAAAAAATAATTTCTTATAAATACCACCATGAAATGGATGAAAAAATCTCCAAGTAAAACCCACATGAATCCTTCTTCCAGACTATCGCTTAGTATATTTTATTTTACCAAAAATTATGTGCCCTAGCTTCTTCAATGTGCTCTCTTTAATCAAGGATTTAATTAATTAGAGTTTTAGGCATTTAGTCCTTATCCACTATGGATCTTTCCATTCAAAAAAATTTAGGTTAAACTCCTATATTTTTTTTCAAAAATAAATCCATGTTATTAATAGCCACACTCTAATGCCATTTCTAAGGACATGGATCATGCAAGGGGTCAAAAAATAATTTTCAGTCATGTAGGCCCATGCAACTCAACTACCCACCTAAGTTTCCCAAAAAAAATCCATGAAATAGTCAAAACCCTAGATTTTCAAGTTATAAGTAACCAAGGTGTTCTAAAATAATAAAATGAAAATTTTATAAGTTGACCACTTAAACAACTCATGCCCTGAAACAAAAAATAATGTCTTTAAATAAATATCATGTAATAATGCATTTTGAATGACTAAATCCAAATAACATGTTAAAATGGATAATTAATGATAATGAGGTTAATGAAAATAGGTTATTCCTTAAAATATTCAAAATTCAAAATTTACTAAAAATAGAGAATTAACATATTCAATAAAAAAGTCAAAAAGTTGACTAAGTGTCTAAAGTATTAAAGGGTTTATAGTGTGATGTAGAGTCCAAATTTATGGAGGCCATAACGTTGATCCATATCTTTGTTTGAGATATTATTTACATCAAAATGACTCTCTCAAAAATTTCAATTCAACCATAAACTAGTCTATCCATCTAGGGATGTTTTTGAAATTTTTGGAGGTCGTACATGACCATCTAATGTTTGAAAATGCATCTCAATAGTTTTTCTAGGAATTTTGTATTTTTATAAATAGTTTATATTTTTACTTAGATGTGAACTTCAATTAAAATTCATCCATTAGATTAATTTTAGTGTTTATAATATTTTTGGAAAATTTTAGGCCCATTTGAGCTTGCATGTAAGACTTATAAAAATAATAATTGAAACAAATTCACTAGAAGTCAAAAATTACCAAAAATAACAATTTTCTAATAATTTCATGGGTTAGTTATATTTACATTCTTTAAAAATATTTATATATATATATTTTTAATTATTAATGTCAAATCCAATTTTTATGTAAATAATTTAATTCATTCAGTGAGAATTAATAGTGCTTTTTACCCTCATGCAGTGAATTTATGCTTATTAATTCATTTGATTAGCTAGTTTGTGTTTTCATCATAGTGCATCCCTATACCCTATGCATCTAAAGGGAAATACCTACCTAAACCTTGGACCATGTAGGATTTTAAGACATATCTCTCACATCCATGTGGATGTAATGAATGCAATTCCTTGGGCACATGGCCATGCAATCATGTACCACACATGGACACAACCATCTTGAATGTCCCTGCATATATTCCATCTATTAATTTTAGCATATGTGATAAGGTGTGCATGTACCTTCAATTTCCTAACATGGATGTAAGGCCATTTACATGTACACATAAGATAATCATGCACATGGCCCTGGGGTGTTAGATGTTGCACACCAAGTTGGCATACAAGAGGCTCTATTAGCCCTCTAAGGCTTCATTTCACTCATTTTCACTTAGAGATCCTATTTTAGTGATATTTTTTCTCCTCTATATGATAATTTACTACCTATACTTTACCAAAAAAATTCACAATAGTCCCCCTTTCAATACTCTCTCAGTACGCTTATATCCTATTCACAGAGGCTCCCCCTTCATTAAAACCCTATTTAAAGGGTGTTTTCATAACTTGAGAATCCTATATCATGACCAATGTGACCACTCATTTCAACCACACAATAATTTACTCCCACTAGATTTGTTAAAGATGCTAACCCTTTTTGAAGTGGCTCTCAAGTTTTTGAAGACCAACATGATGAAGTAAAACTAGGGTTTTAAACCACTATTATATTTGAACAAAAATATCCCAAAGATTGTGGTTTTAAATATTAGGCATGTATATTTTAAGGAATTCCAAAAAATATTGAATGTGTAAAATTCTAGTACATTGACAATCCACTTAATTTAAAGTGTTCTTACCAAAGTATCCATCTTTCCAACATCTATTCAATGCTTAGATCTAGTTTTCTCCTATGTAAGACATTATGATCCTAAGACTAGAGAAATAAAATAAAGTGTCAAAGAACTAATGGATAAGATAGATGGGATATAAATGGGAATGATAATGAGGATTCCCATTCATGATAGTTATGTAATAAAGATTACCATTAAGGGATAATGGTACTGGGACAAAAATCTTGGTAAATATTTTTATAGTATTCAATTACTCCTAGCTAAAGCATAAAAGGACTAGAATCTCAAAGTTACCAATGAATGTTTTTAAATTATATTTCAAGGAAGATATTTTAGACACGATTAATTATATAAATCATGTATTTTAAAATGAAATTTTTAAAAATTTATACCCCTATATGTTTAAGGCTATGAATATGCTAAGAGAGTTGTTGTTTCTCTTTTTCCAAGAATAAATTGGTCAATAAGGGAAGTAGTAGATTTATAAGATGAGCCAAGACTCTGTTGTCTAGGAATAAGAGATGGTTTGATAATAATTTTTTTTTAAATTTATTTTATTAGGGAGATCCAAGAAATCAAGGACCTTATCCTCCTAAAAACGGACATGTAGTAACTCCAAATAAGAGTGACACTAGCATGATAGTTTAATCATATAACACTTTAAGTTTGAAAGGTGGTGATGAAGACTTTAAGTTTTAAAGGTGGTGATGAAGAGGATCCTAAGAGGACAAAATAATAAATAAAAACTTGTGAATATATCCTTATTATGGGTAGGAAATTAAAAGCAAATAAGTCTATAATTTCACAATCCTTTTTACCTCTTGGTGATGCTTCCCTTCTGATTCTTAAGACTGCCCAAAAATACCTCATAACTCATGAAGAACCTATTATAGAATATAACAAAATTATTATTTTGTTTCCTTTAGTTTCCCCAACCATTTCTCCACTCCCAAAAGCTTCTCCTCCAAAAAATCCTACATCACTTCCTATTGAATCCCTAAAATATACCTTCAATGGCATGTCATTTAAGTGGATGCAACCTATGATAAACAAAATTAAAAGGGTGGTGGAGGCTGACATTCTATATTTTTATGTGGTTATTGATCTCCTCAAGTCTCCCCCTCCCAAGAAGGCTAAGAACACTTATAAGTGTGTGTTGGATCCTTATGGGGCATAATTTGTGGAAATTGTTGATCCTAATGTGGAGAAGAATAAATAAGAATTGATTACAAGTGAACATGACCAAGAGGATATCACTTAGAGAGGAAACTAGATAAAGTATCATTCACAATGTATGTGAGACTATTGAAATAATGATCAAGAGATTAGAGTAATGTGAACTCAAAGATCAGATCAATTAGTTAGAAGGATATGTCAATTATCTCCTTAACCCAGTTGACAAACATATAGTACCTCAAGTAGATACCCATTCTTAAGTTCCTTATATCAATAAAGAATCCTTTTCCACCATTAAAAAATATAACTCATATGTAAAAACTCAAAAAAATTAGGTTGAGGAAGTATTATTGAGTGAAAGGAAATATATTGAGGAAGTGCTTAAATTATATGGATATATTGATAATGAAATAATAAATATCAATAAACAAATAAAATCCCATGATAGTGGATTTAATGTGTGGGAGAATGTTAAATATGATGTTCATGTAATGATTGATGTTGAAACAGACATGATTGTCAAAGCTATAATTTTTAATAATGTAGAACATGACACAACCTATAATTGGTCTAAATACATACTTTAAAATATTGAAGTCTTTAAAAAATCACTTAAATAATTATGGGAACATTTTAGCATTGTAATATAAAAACATAAATTTCTCTCTTATAATATAGATTAAATACATTGTCATCTAACCAAGGAGGATACATGTACCCTGCACACCATGGATAAAATAAAGACTCAATTCAAGAAGGTGATTCATGAGAAGCTTGTTATATTGTGAAGCCTATTTTCACATTACAATATATTTCAAATATTTTACATTAAAATGTATTGTACACTCTGAATGTACACTCTTAATGGATCCCCCTTTTTCTAGGAATATAAATTAATGGTTTATCTATACTTGTATATGTGTCGTGTTATCACCCATGATTAATAGGGAACCATTATGGGTTGACTTGGTCCATGGTTTTGGTAGCCATTATTTTGTAAAATTGCTATGTTGGTTACCTATTGATTTAATTATATATATATATATATGGACATACAATAGGTAATATGTAAGAAGAATTGAGTTTAATAAGCTGAACATAGTGTGTGAATTCAAGTGCAAATTTAGGAGAGTTTGTTGAGTATAGCTCCAAACAATATTTGTGTATTGTAATTATGAGAAGACTGATATGAGAGTGGATTTTACTCTTTTTGGCTTGTAATAATATCTAAATAAGTATTTTTCAGTGGATGTATCCCACATTGGGTGAACCACATTAAATCCTATCTTCTTGTTGTGAATTTTAATTTATGTTCTTTGTGTATCTCTGTTCATAACTCCTATTATTGTGATTCTATGAAATTGTTCCATTATTTAATTTCTATTTATTTCCTAACAAAGCTATTCAAAGATAATGCCTTCAGTTTTGCATC
This sequence comes from Torreya grandis, assembly GCA_037957365.1. Taxonomy (NCBI): domain Eukaryota; kingdom Viridiplantae; phylum Streptophyta; class Pinopsida; order Cupressales; family Taxaceae; genus Torreya; species Torreya grandis. Next base: position 1,405,163 of record JARHVA010003527.1, read on the forward strand.
CATGTCTATGCTTAATGAAATTCATGTGTCATTAGGAGATATGAATAATTATTTTATGAAATTCATACAAGCTTCAACTACTATATTTATAATTTTATAATGGTGGCTTATGCATTGTACGCATGTGATGGTATGAAAGGGAATGAAATTATTGAGGTAATAAAGAGGTTTAGAAGATTTTAAGCTACAAGAGTAAAGAACATGTCAAAATTTGTACCACTACTCTAGGTTATTCAACACAAACTATTACCCTAAAAAATAATTATTTGAAAAGTTTTTAAGTTTTATTTCCATTTTTGTCAGTATTCTATTTTGGGAAAGTTATATTTTCCCTTATGTAATTTTGAAAATAGTGAAATATACAATATTAAAAAAATATGAATATGAACAATCACATGGAAAATGAAGGGTCAACCCATTCCCTCCTATCTTTATAAATATGATAAATGGTGATTATAAAAGGGATTGTTGATGTTCACAAATATTGAATATTTAATCGAGATAGAAACTTTGTGTTCAATATTCAACCAATAACCAATAATTTAGGAAATTTGTATCTTACTTTCCTTTATGAATGTGCATTTCTATTAAGTTAATACATGTTGCATCATTCCAAGTAGTAATCATGTTTGATCTCAAGTAAGCATGTTATTTCAATTAAACACTCTCATGATGCATTATTGAATGACATATGTGATTTATCATTCATAAGTGACTCTTCACCTTATCTCTTTCTCCATTTTTATTTTTAATTGCATGGTGCAAAAAAAATGATGATTTTAAATTATACATAGTGTAAATATGCTTTGCTTAGTTTTATCTACTTTCAATAAAGGGAACCTACTCTACTAATAGAAGAGAGAATTTTCATCTCCTTCACTGTTTTGAAAGCCCTATTTTCTATGAGTTCCAAATATTTCACCAATAAAATATTAACAAATTTATCCATCGTGTTTTAGACTACCATGAAATCATGGTATATTTTTTAAGATTGAATTATGAACAAAACTTGGCTAAAGTCCCCATCACCCACTAGTTGGCATAATCACAAGTCAAAAAAACTTATCACAATACTTCTAAAATTAAATGGTCTAACATGTTCCATTAGGAGTGATATATGTTGTTTAGATTCCACTTAGGATATTATAGGTAGGATATATTACTATTAGTACCCCAGAATGCTAAGGCTCAACATACTAAAAAATTTAGAATAAACACATGACAATAAGAAAAATAAAAAATCATGAAATTAAAATAGTTATGATAAGTACTATAACACTTATGTAATACCAATGCATATGATAACAATGTGGGTGAACTAGTCTGGTAGGTATAAGCTTGTGCATCTATTGCATCCTCCATGGTTCTATTTTGTAAATATTTTCCTTGATCTTACTTCCTCTCCCATTTTATGGAATCTCTAGGTACAATTTCTATGAGGAGAATATCATGTCCTACATCAACCTCAATCCAATAGGTGGTAGTTAGTACAAGACAAAATATATATATATATATATATATATATATATATATATATATATATATATATATATATATATATATATATATATATATATATATATATATATATATATATATATATATATATATTTGATGAAATAGAAATTAAATTAATGACACTACATAAATAAAAATAATAATAAATGATAGTGTATTCACCAAATAATGTTATTGTAATTAGTATAATATTAATTACATGCCATTGGATTTTAAAACAAAAATGAAGGTTTTCATAATATGACATTTTTTAATTGAAAAGGGATTGCATGAATTAAATAAACCATAAATTAATCCTTTTATATGGGTTTAAAGTTTTCTAGGATAAACTAGAAATGACATATGGCATCCTTTCCCACTAGGAAGAGTCATCATCTTGATGTCTTAGACAAGTAAAAAATGTACATCAACTAATAAAAAACTATGTAAAAATATGTTGAAAGGCTCAATGGACTTCATCATAGTGATCCATAGTGGAAATCTCTTTATAATATTGGTCTCATTAGAATTTGCATTAATATAATTACCTATTTTGCAAGCAAAGCTTGAAAACTTCAAGTACTCTGAGGGGAGTTATCACCACCACACATGGATCCTAAACTTATAGATATTTATAATTGAGCAAATGTGAGGAATCTATAGTATATTTTTTCACCAAGGAAACATGAAAAACATTGTGCATTTGGGCATGATATGGAGGTAGAGAAATAATACAAGCACCCAAGTTAATTAATTACAAGAATTCAAAATTCCCCACAAATATTGGAACTAATGTGGCTAAATTTACATATTTAATTAAATTTTTATTAGTATTTTCTTCATGAAAAACTTTGTTACCCATGGAAAACTATCTATTAAGCCTATTTTTATCACCATAACTATTATATCATTGTATCTATATATTGAGATGTTATATGATAATTTTATCATGTTATTCCATCTCAACTAATATTTTTAGACTTACAAAAACATGATCTTCCAATCAATCCCAAGTAATATGTGCTTGACACTTCATGTTATACATAACCTCAATGGTGTCATTTATAATGTGGAATGATGATTTTTATTGTATGTAAATTATACTAAGGGAAGTTATTATTCTCATTTATATTTTTAATCCATGCATTAAATTTGTACCATATCCTCTAAAGTTTGATTCACCCACTTAATTTGATTTTAGGCCTCAAATTGGTATGCTAAATTAAACTTAAATTTAGTTCCATGTGATATATGAAATGTATTCCAAAAATATTAAATTCATGTAGATGTCTCTATTTGAGATGATTTTCTCTACAATTATATGTAATTTTAACATTTCATGAATAAATCTCCTTGTTAATATATTAATGTATGAAACTGTAGTACACTTTTACACAACAAAAATAATCACACCAAGCATATTTTTAGATACCATAAATCCTTGTATAAAATCCATGTTGATGACCTAACCCTTATATTTAGGTATATCATATAAATTTAAAAATTTGATTAGATGTATGTGCTCAAATTTAACTAACTAGCACTTTAAGTAATACACAACATAGTCTGTTGCATCCCATTTAATCCCATCCCATAAATATATTGTTCTCAAATATACCATCAGATTTATCACTCTAGGGTAGCCTAAATAAAGATAACTAGGAACCTCTCCATTCATTATTATCCTTATAACCTCCAAGGTTACGAACATAGATCTTGATTTTATATATTATAAGCTCATATTAATCAAACTGGTATCCCTCATATTTTTTCTCCTATGGTTTTATTTCAAGGGGTTCCTTGACTTGTCTATAAAACCTATCCTCAGGAAAATAATGAAAATGATCTCTCTAAAAGTGGATCAGTTGGTAGTCGTAGCTTCAATATGCCTCTTATAGCTAAGTGCATTAGCTACTATATTTTCTTACCCTTAATATAACTGATGTCAAATTCATAATCTAATAAAAACTTTGACTAGTGTCATTGATGAACATTTAGGTTAGGCTAGGTGAAGATAAAATTAAGTTCTAAGTGGCCTATTTAGAGATCACATAGTTTCCCTAAAAATAAACATCTCCAAATATACAATGCATGCACAATGGATGTAAGATCTATGTTTTTTAGACATAATTCAACTTATAAGTTTTGAGATTTTGTGATTCATAGACTATAATTTGGCCTTCTTGAATTACCACTCCTTTAAACCCATAATCTAAAGAATTTATAATGAAAAAAAAAATTACCATTTGGGCATGGTATTTTTAACAATGGTGTTGAATTTAACTTTTCATTGAGAAGATAAAAATTTTATTCACATTGTTCTGACCTTTCAAATTTCATGGTCTTTTTCTATAAGGATATGATGGGAATTTCTATCTTTGAAATTATTGGGGAAAATATCATGTAATACACATCCAACCCCATAAAAATGTGAACCTCATTAACATTTTGAGGTATGGCCAATATTAGAAATATATTAGCTAGATCAAATAAAATACCATGATTTGATATGATATGACCTAAAGAGTGTGTTGTCCCCCAAAAATATCACTCATTTTTGGGACAACATTTGAACTATTTTAGTCCTATAGACCAAAATTGTCTCTTTCCTTTTCAAAATTTGTCTTAGGCATTCAAATTCCTCATTTTTCAAGCTTCTCAAAAATCTACGGACTCTACAGGCTTAAATCTATAAACTCTGTAGGCCTAAATCTATGGACTCTGTAGGCATACATCTATGGACTCAACAGGAAGAGAAATCTATGGACTCAGTAGGAAGAGAAATATATGGACTCAGCAGGAAAATAAAATCTATGGACTCTGCAAGCCAACTTTAATGGGCTTCACAGGTTGATTTCTATGGACTCTTTCAAGGTTAGAGAAAACTATAGACTTGTTTTCTATGGACTCTGCAGGCAGGTTCATTTCTACAGGTTTAAAGGCTTTTGTAAGTGAGTTCAATCAAAAGAATCAGTTTTTAACACTTAGTCATTTTTAGGATTTGTTCAACACCCTAGTTTAATCAAAAATCTCCATTGGCAAGCATCTAAGTAAGGATCTAACCATTGAACCATTGAACCGTTGAACATTGAACCATTTTGGTTCAACATGTTCAACAAGTTCAAGGGTTCAACGTCATTGGCAAGAGTTAAGCATTCATCAAGTTTCAACATCATTAGCTTCAAAACACTTATCAAAAATAAGAAGACTTGAACCATTGAACTATTGAACCATTGAACCACTTTGGTTCAAAGGTTCAATAGGTTTAAGGTTCAACAGGTTCAACACATTTGGTTTAATGAAGGAATTTCCAAAAGACTTAGCCAAATCAAAGGGAATGAACCATTGAATTATTGAACCAAATCTTGGTTCAACAGTTGGTTCAATGCTTTGGTTCAATCATATGGTTCACTCAATTAGTTCATCCTCTTAGTTCAAAGCTTGGCTCATCGACTTAGTTCAAAGCTTAGTTCATTAGCCTAGTTCAAAGCTTGGTTCATCAGCTTGGTTCAAAGCTTGGCTCAAAGCATGGTTCAAATCTTGGTTCAATGATTGGTTCAAAGGAGTGGTTCAATGCAAAATTTCAAGAGAGCCTCCTGAAGGGCACTTGGTCGATAAAAGCACCCTTTGGAAGGGTCATTTTCAAGGAAATAGTTAAGGTAAATTCTTTCAAAATTTTGTTTAAGGCAGAAAAAGGCATAATTATTTTAGACTTTTTGTCTAAAGGAATTCCTTCAGAAAAAAAGTTTGAAGGAATTTGGGAAAGAAGTCACGGGCAGAAAAAACTTGAAATATTTTTCAAAGGCAAAGTGATCAGAACATTTCTGCAGACTTTTTATTCATAGGAAATATCCACATAATTTTTGTCTACAATAAATGTCCATGGACTTTTTGTCTACTAGAATTGTCTGTGAGAGAAATCTTGGGGAAAATTCTTATAGAGAAAACCTGAGGAAAAATTCTATGGGAATGTCTGCGAGAGACTCCAAATAAAAGGCCGCCAAAGGACCCTGAAGGGCAGGTGCCCTTGCAAGGGACTCTCAACTGCTAACTTAAATGACACTCCCCCAAAGTTGAAGGGTCACCTTCCCTTCGAGAGGATGAAAAATAGTAAAGTCGAAGAAGGACCAAGGGGTGATGTGCTTGAAGATGTCAAATTCAAGACAACGAACTAGCCATTGAAAATGTAGTGACGGGTGCGTGAACATCAATTTCAAAGCTCATGAAATAGCCTTTGATCCTTGTAATCTACAGACTTGAATGCATTACTGAGATGTTACTATTCTTGAGTCCTTCTTGAAGAGGTTATATAAGGGACTCTCTTTTATTGTAAAGGTATCTCTTTTTGACAATTAGAAAAGAAACTCTACCCAAATTGAAAGGCATTACTGAGACTTTGAGCTTAGATTGTTGATCATATTTTGTTATTGGAATATTAAACCAAGTGAATCTTTATACTTTGTGTTGTGATATCTTTATTGTTGGGGAAACTGTTCTTATGTCTTTTTCCTTAATATATTTTCTATTTCTTTAATTCAACAAGCAGGATTAGTGAAAATAGTCAGGAAGGTGTCCTAAAGTCAATTGTGGAGAGACTTTGTGCCCCCATAATTGTCTTTCAGTGTGTTTTCTTTTCATTTCTATGTAAAGGACCTTGGGATGACTTTGTGCCCTCATTGTCCTTCATATCTCACTCTTGGGCAATTCAGGTGGAGACTTTGTGCTACATCTCAATTTTTTGGTTACTACATCCTTGGTTACATTTTGAATTTCCTACAAGGAGTATTCTTGTGGTTTGATGAATAGTACTTCTAAAAGAAGATGAGTGTTTTCTGTCATTTCCCTTGAGTTTTTCCTTTGATTTTCATGCATCATCTTTGAAGAAAGAGAGATGGATGGTTTGTCTTACCCTTGAGTATTATTTTCTATATATATATATATATATAGCATATCTATAGGGAACCTCCCCTTGATGAGAGGAGAGATCAGTCCCCTTTTGATGTGGTGAACCTACACATTTGGATGACTAATCTTCCTACTTTGGCTGATCAAACCTATTTTGTTTATCAGTATGTTGATCGATAAAATATTTAACCAATAGAGTGCACCTTTCTTTGGAAGAAAGCACACATGGACAAATTATCATATAGATTATGTCGTATCCACTACTATAAAACCAAATTTAACTATTCTTACTTATTCTTGGAAAATATCATGATGTTATCCATAGAATAAGTACAAACGTATCTACATAATCCCTAAACATGTAGTTCATGAGATTCATGAAGGTAGTTGGGGAATTTGTGATTCCAAATGTTAAAATCATGAAATTTTAGTGACAATAACAAGTTCTAAAAGTTTATTTTAGGAATGGCATACTTAATCCAAAATTGGTGATACCCTTCCCTCATATCCATTTTTTTAAAAATATTGTTTCTCAACACATTTAATCAAAAATATCATCAATTTTGAGCAAGGGGTGTATTTTTTTAGTTTTTTCCTTATTCAACATCATATATTTAAATAAACTATGTAAGGTACCATCCTTATTTTTTACAAACACCATAGGTACACCCCATGGTGACACGCTATGGAAAATTATCCCTTTTACTATCATATCATCAAGCTCAGATTTTGATTCTATAAGTTCAATGATCATCATCTTATATTGTGATTTTGACATTAGATCTGATCTTATCACTATATCAATTGAGAAATTAAACTCTCTTCAATGAGGGAATCAATTATATTCATCATGAGAAACATCCAAAAATTCATGTAAGAAATGGTAGTCTTTGAAGGTATGCTCCTTCAAATCACTCACATATCAATTTTCACAACATATTAAATTTACCTTTATCTTCATGCATTCTTAAGATACATTACTAAAATATATTAACACTAAAACATCATTTTACTCCTTAAATACTGACTAAATTACCCAAGTCATCTAAATAATCTACAATTTTGGAAAAGTGACCCACCTTTTCCTGGTGTCACCAAAGCCAATTTACTCCTATAATTACATCATATACCTAAATTTGATACAAAATATTAACATTAATGTAAAATTCAAGTATCCCTAACTTGGATTAAAACAAACACCACTCTACCTTCTCTATATCTTGGTTACCATTTTGTATAATCCATGAATTAGCTATAGATCTTGGTTTCATAGGAATTTTCTTAGAAATTTTAAGGGTAATAAAATATTATGTATCTCTTATATCAATTAAAATGGTAACTATATATATATAAAATGTACTTAGGGCCTAGATATTCTTGATTTGGTGTTGATCTTAGGGGTTATCTACCAATGATTGAAAGCCTATTGATGAGCCAATAGTGAAGGGCACCTAAGATTATTCCCTTGATATTTATGAGTATGTTTATTAGTTTAGGGTTATAATCCACAAATAAAACATCCCCATAGAGTTCCTTTATACCCAATTGATTTACTCTATTGTCACCATTCTCATTACAATCTTTGTTTCCACCATCATGATTCTTGAACATAGAAACATTCCTTGAATTTATTTTATTTTAATAGGATAATTATTGAAACTCCAAATATTTTTCCATGGCCTCCTCTTAATAGGATTTAATTGAGGTTGATGACCCTTTGAATTGTTTTGTTTTATTTTTATAGCTACAACAAGGGATTGGATCTTTTTTCTTTATGAATGGCCTTCTCAAATACTTGATTAATGGTTTCCAATATATGAACATCCACCTCACCTCAAATTTGAGGTTTGAATTTTAAAATTAAATTATGTATATATAAATTTTCATCCATATGATATTGGGTTACATTATTGAAAACCCTTATAAATTATTCCCAATACTTAGTCACATCTAAGTTTCTTTGATGAAGGTTTTGAAAATCATTCATTTTCTAATTAAAAAATAGCTACAATAAGTATATTGTTAGTAGAGTTACAATATAATCCCAAGTGGTTATATTATTTACTAAGATATTCTCATACTTATTTTTGTCCCACTAGAATGAAGCCTCTATTAATAGTTGGTAGGCTTCACAAGCATCTTTAGTTTCTTTTGAAAGTTTCAAATTTCAAATTTTTTTCCATCTCACTCAAAAAATGTTCAAAATTGTCTCCAAGGATTGTGCCATAATAATTTAGTAATATTGACTTTATTTAGGTCCATATCAAGTTTAGACACAAGTTAAACCTTATTGGCTTATCGTCTCCTAGCTTCCATTTATTCTTGAGTTTCATAATGAAAGGATTCTTGGTTATATTCTTGATACAAATTCTAAACCCTATTTTTGTTTTGATTTCGACATCCATCTTAGTTATAATTATATTCCAATTTTTCCTCTTCCATTTTAGTTTTCCATATACGTCCTAATCTAGGGCATCCATTTTATTTATGGGTTTCATTCAAAACTACCAAATTTAATCGAGCTTAGCTTCTTGGTTGATTTTATTTGTATTACCTTCCTAAAACAGTAATTCCATTCATGTTTCTTGGCCAACCAAAAGAGTTAACACTATATTAGAAATATAAAAATCAAAATGCCCAAGTGTTGAAGCTAGGATCAAATACAACAATGAAAAACCCTTAATGGATATTCATAAAATTATGTGTAATTTTTTTACACACTTAGGTTGGTTTAACATCAAAATCACTAATATCTCTCTAATATTGAACTTTTTGGTTTCTATTAATGAAACTAAATTAAAGTTTTTAATGATAATCAATTTCATAAGAATAAGATACGATGTTATCTTCACAACTGAATAATATAAATGTAAATTTTATCAATTAATTTAATAATCAAATTTTAGATCAAATACAAAAATAAAGGAAAAAGATTAGATCTCAATTTTATTACATAGGAAATACCATTTCACCTTTTTACATAATGAATTACAAAGATGATTATATAAAAATAAGTACGTCTATGTTGGGGAACAAGTATTCCCCACTGGCTAATTAAAATATACATGATCAATTACTATCTACATATAATGGATTAAAAATGTACATATCAATAGCTTAAATGAATAAAAATATAAATCAACACTAAATCATTATCTAAATAACAATCTAAGTATTAAATTAGGTGACAAAATAAGTAGGTGTATCTCTAAAACAACACTTTACAAGTGGGAGGGTTGCATCATCTCAATGTTTAATCATCTAACCATAGATTGATAGGTCCCCCAAATACCTCCTAAACTAGAAGTGAACTTACCTTCAATAAGGAAGATAAATAAATGAATTTATTCTTAAACAAACTCATTGAGAAGTATTTGAAAGGAAATACAATGATTATCATATATGATTAGTTAGGTATAACTAGGTAGTTCTACTATATATTAACTAATTCAATAAATATGAGAACTAGGAAGTATAGTAGATGGATAGTTAAATAATAAATATCATTACTTTTTCCAAATCATTTCACATACCCATGTATGAGAAACAATAGTAATCAGAAGAAAAAAATTATGAAACTGGGTCTTAAGTTTAAAAGTACAACTATATCACATCATACTCATAATAAAACACTAAAATTAAAAAAAAACATAAGCCTATATAATGAAATGCCTAGAAATTTTATAATAACGAGGTTTCCTTATAATCTTTACTATCATGGCCATTTTGGCATTCCAAGGTTACCTATTTTTTTTCATAAACACATATAAGGTTTAACTCAACTTAGAGATGTTAAAAATATCATTGAAGTCATCGTATATCATGTATAAAGTCCATTTAAAAATTGCTTTAATTAACCAAACCAATAATAATTTTCAAACCATAAAGTTATTAATTGTCTCATAACCCACTAAGATCATAATTAACACTCATACATATATCAAATATCAGTAAAACTTAGTTCTTATGCCTGACTTAATATTTATGATTATTCCAAGGTGTATGTTTGACTTAATACTTATGATTATTCCTTTTAGGCCAATATATGTGTTTACTACATATTATCTTTTATCTCTTCTACCATATATGTAATAATAGTTTAGAACATGGACAAATATTAGTTATTAAAGATTTAGAGATTAAATCAAACTTATAAGGTTCCTAAGTTGTATTTGAGGTGTACCCAATAGCTAAGAATTTATAAATCAAATAGATGTCTAAAATGGATGTAAATATATTATAAGACAAACATGGTATCCCTTTTTATTAAAAAAATAAAATAAAAATCAACCTAAATGTAATGTGAAGACCTAGGTTGAGTCTTTCAACAAGAAAATTTAACTTGAAATAAATGTTCATAAGATTTAGCTATAGGAGCATGATATATAATTTATTTCCAAATAAATTATTTAAGCTTAAGTGCCATGGAGGGTAGCCTTATAGTGATTCATTTCAAGTCTATAAACTTTATAATCATCAATAACTAAGAATAAATTTTTAACCTTTCTCAACTACAACCAATCAACATGGATAAAAGCATTTTTCAAAACAAAGATGTAAGGTTTTATATGAAGACCCCATAATTCAAAAGGAATAATAAGCACGTATAAACTAGGTTTTTTTGAAGTCATTATTATTTATCTAAATACAATTAAATAGGGTTGAATACTATTCATATTTATAACCCATAAAGATGATTAATCAAAATAGGGTAAAAATAATTTTACCAATCTCTTAAATTGAGTTTCAACTACAAATTTATTTTCATATTGTATTGTTTGAGAGTTTCTTGAAGCATGGTGTTTAATAGCTTATATGTGGGTATAAATACTTGCATATATAATCAAAAAAAGGTTCATACTTTCACATCCCTTCTACTGAAGCATCATAAAATTAAAATTTTTGACACTCTTATATTCTATCATGGCATCCTAAAACCATATTAGAATCCAATGATTTAAAAAACATAATATATATAAATTTTTTATTATGGCATCCTAAAGTCATATGAAAAACTACTATTTTCAAAAGCACAATGTCCTAGATTTTGTAAAATACCAATATGTGGTTGAGTTCAAAAATGGGAAGAATAAAAGATCAATTACATACAAGGAAATGACACCATAAAAAGGATGAACACTCCCCCCCCCCCCCCCCCAAGTGAAACCTATGTGAATCATTACACAAAACTATTGATTACTCTATTCTCTTATTCTAAAACCCATGTTTTGTAGTTTCTTTAATTTTATCTATTTAATCAAGTCTCAAATTTGATTTTTGGGCTTACACTCCTTGACCATTAAGACTCTTTCATTTTAGATACGTGATATTAAAATCCATTTTTTGCCTTATATAAATTAATATTATTAATATCCATACTCTAATGCCAATATTGAGTACATGGATCATGCAAGGGATCCAAGAAGAATGTTTAATTCATGCACACCCATGAAACTCAAGTGCCCATCTCAATTTGCCTCCAAACATTCATGTAGTAGTTCAAATCCTAGAGATGCTAAGACTAGAGATAACTAAGGCACTACATATTAAAATATTGGACTAGCCAAGATAAATCAAATTAATCTTAGACATAACTCATGTCATGAAAATATAAACATAAATATTTGATTTTAATATTATACCACTATTATTATATAAATACTACACTAAGGTAGGAATGGAATAATATAATGAATTCTCACAATCTTTTCCAATACAATCAAGGTAATGTAAGGAACTCTAATCTAATATAGGCCATACCAAGGAAATGTGAGAGTGATACAAAACCTTAATTTTATATAAAAGGAAAGGCTTTATAAATTTAAGTGGTCAGAATTGGTTTCCTAAATTCCACTTTGGTGTACAATTTGGACTTTAGTACAAGTTTTCATGTGAGTGTGCAACTTGGACTTTAGTATAAGTTGCCAATTTCAAATAGGATTTATTTTCTAAAGTATAAAATAGTAAATCCTAAGAAAATTACTTAATAATTTTAAGGTTTAATTGAAAATTTACACCAACACCCCCATTAAGTGAAACTTGTGGAGCATTTATGAAAACACAAACTAAACCTCTTAAATGGGTCCCAAAAATTGGTCTAGAGGTATCCATGTGCAATGAAATAAAAAAGTTGTTCATAAAAAGATATGCACCACAAGGATCTCACCTAGAAAGTAGTAAAATATCATATAATAGTTTCCAAAAGATAGTGAGATGCACCTCAAGGATCTAACCCAAAAATTAGTACACAACACCTCCTCTTAATGCTAAATTGGGTAATGTGGATGAAAAAACTAAAAAAAGTAGGATGGAAAGAAAATAGGAGATATGCCATAAGGATCTCACTGTTGGTGTTGATAAATACGATATATGGATCCATAAATAATGCAAAATAAACAAACAGATGTTGGGAATACTATAAATAGTTCATCACAAGGATCAGTCTATATATCAAAGAATCCATCACAATAACTAAAATTTTATCCAAGAAAAAGTATTGTTAAACATTATGAATGGTGCATAAAATATGTTGTTGAATAGTGATATAACCATATTGGTAAATTACACATAATGAGTGCTAATGATGTCACCATAATCAACCATTAATCCATCCCAAATGAACATGAATGGAAGAAGACACAAGTGATTTTATTCCATTAGCATAAATAATTTATGCAAGGAAACATTTGGATAATATTTAACAATATCATGCATAACATAATTAATTTTAGGTCTCTCATCCCTAATTGAATGGACATGTATCATAATCCTTACTAAGACAATCTTAGTTTTCACATGCCTAAGTGAAGGGTTAGGTCTCTCATCCCTAATAGAATATGAAGATGAATCAAAACTCTCATGCCTAAGAATAGTATTTAATGAATACCCATATGTATTATTTATGTGACACTTGATGTCCTATATAAGTGTAGAGTTAAAAAAAATTAATCCCAACTTGATACAAAATGGTACCAAATAATAAGTGGAAGCACATTTTTTATAGCCAATTTATGGTAAGTAATCTAGTTAACAAGTTAGATGGGTGAAATAATGCCATGTTCATTATTTTTAAGAATTATGTTAGAATAAACCAAGGTGTAGATAATACAATAACCAAAACCATTAGAGTTATTCTCAAAGAGGAAGCACATCAATTTTTTAATCAACAAAAAATTGAGATGTGATCAAGGCAACTAATGGTGGAGTAGGATCACAATAAAATTCATGGTCTCAAATATCACGATCTAGGAATGAATAAAATAGATGTGTGATATATTTGGAACTAAGTCATACATTTGTACAAAGTTTAATATATGTGGGTTCCAGATGATTAGAGTGACACTAATTTGTAAAGTGTGAATGAGTGACTCATGTTTTGTAAGTGTTGTGAGAAGGAATGCTTTATATGATTTGAGGGCCCTATTCTCCTACATAAATTTTATAATATCTTTCCAAATTAAGGATAATTTATATAATATCATCTCACTCACCACTTAAAATTTATTATTATCTTGCATTAATGAGTCTACATTATGGCACAAAGCCATTACAAATAATAAAATAATAACAAGGTACTAAGAATGGGGCCTTGTATGAGTATTTAAATAAGAATACAACGCATTAAGAAAGGAATATTGAAGGAGATATGGAACAAACTATAATTTTCCCAAAATATTAATGTAAAAACATAAGGATATTTCACAAACCATAAATGCATCAAAATAGGTACAAGGCACAATCATTCAGAGTATTGTAAGCAAGTGTTCACACTCCAAAAACTATTTTTTTGTAGTTTATAAGAAGTGAAATGATAAAAATAATGACCCAAAATACTTATAATTATGGATTTTAAAAATTAATTCCCCATATTAAAAATTTATTTGAAAATTAGAAACATAAAATTTTCCATTTTTTGTAAAATATGACTCAAATTTAGTTACAAATCTAGATGTTAGAAAAAAACATGCAATTTAAAAAAGTTGCTACACCTTAAAAGGTGTCTAGAGATTATATAAAATTTAATAGAAATTTTGGTGATGTTATACCAAAAATAATGGCACTATAAATCTACAAAAATTTAGACTTTCATGTAAATAAGTAAATATGTAAATGTACTACACAAAAGAGTTGGGAACTAACTTCATAATGCAATAAGAATCACCTCTTAACTCCAAGTGATGCTCAAGATATGAGCTAAATGATACAAGTGTATCTTAAAAAATAATCAATAAAGAGGGGTATAAAAAATGTGAACATGCAAGTATGAAGGCCAAAAATTCCAAATTGGCATGCAGACATAGTAGATGGCATTGGATTGAATAAATAAAAAAATTGTTGGACAAGTGGGGTCAGTCTACCTGTCAAACTAGACTCCACCTATTGGTCTTCATTAAGGAGTTGAGTATGCATTTTAAAATGTTTTTAGTGAAAAATAATAGATTGGAGAGTCAAACCTTTGACCTCTCCCAACTTGAAAGACCTTGGCAAAATTAAACTATCCAACATGCCCTTGGACAATATGAGTTTTAATTTGGCATAAATGTAGTTTTATGAAATAAAACAAATAATTAATTTTGAAAAAAAAATGATTATGTCAAAAATGTAAACCAAATTGGTGGAAACGGTGGTGGGGTACTAAAAATTCCATAAAGGAGGTCATTGGGTTGGGTAAATTTTAGCTTAAAATGCATAATTCCACATTTAAACTAAATGCACACCAATCTAAATCAAATACAGTTCAATTTTGAAGACAATGTTGAATACTACATTTTAATTAGTTGGAAATATAATGTGGAATGATAAGATAGAACTACTACTGTGTATGTGTGCAATTCATAATGTATGGAGGGCATAGTTAGTGTGGAGTCTACATGGGGGAATATTTCACAAGTGGTGGTGGAAGATAGGTGGCCTCAAGTGGTGAAGGGACATAGGAAGGTTGCAGGAGGATGGTGAGTAGGGAGTGAATAGAGTGGCGGGTTTTATGGGAGGGATACATGGTGGAATGGTGATGGGAGAGAAGGGTAGAGGGGAGATGAAGGGGAATAGGAGGCATAGTGGCCAATTGGGGGTAGGGGAGGTCAAGGAAGAGCATTGTAATAGGATTGAAAGATAAAGAGGAATTAGGAGTCAAGTTGGGTATTGAGGAGGTAAATAGGGGTGGGTGGAGCCTACCCTTTTTTTAAATATATATATATATATATATATATATATATATATATATATATATAATAGTAAAAATAAAAAAAAGAATTTAAATTTTTATTATTTTTTCTTTTTTCTATTTTTATTTTTTAAAAATATAATTAAAAGAACATAAAAAATAGCTCACAACCCAATATTTATTATTATTTTTAACTATATAATGGAGTTTTACCAAATCATGAACTATTCTACCAATTAGGGTCCCATATCCCCATGTAATACCACATGTATACCAATAATTACCAACAATGGCCACAATCAACCTCAAGAATAACCACCAGCCATTAACAACCCTAAGAATATAACCAATAGCCACAAATAGCCTTGATAATAACCATCAACCATTAATGGCCTGGAGAATATAACCTATGACCATACCTGGCTTCATATGCCTTTTTAAAAATTTGTACCTAGGTGGGGCTTGAAACAAACAAGACACTTAACCAACTCACCCACATCTCATTGGCATTTTTTATTATTATTATTATTATTATTATTATTATTATTATTATTATTATTATTATTATTATTATTATTATTATTATTATTATTATTATTATTATTATTATTATTATTATTATTATTATTATTATCATTATCATTATCATTATCATTATCATTATCATTATTATTATTATTAATTATTTTTAAATTTAAAGAATAAATATTTTATTTAAAAAACCCCTAAAATTTGTAATTTTTAAATTAAAAAACTAAATAAATAACCCTTAATTTTCTTTTGATAAACTTCAAAGTTAAATAAAATCAAATTCTTTTACCCATGGATGGTCAAAATTGATAGGAGTATTTCCAAAAATTATAATCACCATAAGGATGTTTTATACAAACTAATAGAAATTAGCCCCTCTAACTACATTTGTACAATCATATTTTGTTGAAAATAGACAAATTCTCTAGAAATTGATCAAAAATCACATGTTTGATACGTAGGTCTAGAGCTATATGTGTTCAATTTTATAAAAATTGAAAGCTAACCCACTTTATTATTTGATAAAAACACAATAGAGAGGTTTGATCTACTCCAAACTATAAAAAAAAATACACACTCCAAATCAGAGAACCACCACAAGGAAGCCACCATGAGAAAAAATTTTAACTCACAATAAATTTACAGTCAACCTAAGATTTTTGGACCCTTTTGGATGTAATGGATAATAAATAGTTTCTCCAAAATTCACCTAAAGTATATTTCCCATGAAAAAATACCTAAAATAATGCATATAGCCTAGGATTCCCATTCTAATACCATATTATAATTATTGACTAGCTAAGTGCAGACACTAAAACTAACATTCATTGTTAAAAAATTACACTTTAGTCATTTTCCTCTACAAAATCATCTCATGCCCAATTATATAGCTCTAATTTGTGATTCCTCTATCTATATGTTTATGATTTGTATTTCTAAGTAAATTCTAATTCTAAATATCACTATTTATACTTCTAAGTAGTTTAAACTAACTATTAGATTAATCTACACA
This sequence comes from Torreya grandis, assembly GCA_037957365.1. NCBI lineage: Eukaryota > Viridiplantae > Streptophyta > Pinopsida > Cupressales > Taxaceae > Torreya > Torreya grandis. The sequence goes on from JARHVA010003527.1 coordinate 1,422,271, forward strand.
TCCAATTTAGTTGTATCTACTTGTTAGATAATTCCACTCCTTCAAGGATTATCCCACTCACTTGTAGCATATAAATATTCTTGTTTCATTCTCTCTCCACATATCAACTATCTAATCAAATTAAAATTCACTTAATATGTTGTTCTGCACATTTAACCATCCCCATTGAAGGAATTTCTAAAGAGATCACTATAAAGACACAAATTATATCCATTTGATCATAAGAGGCACATATGATGAAAAATCACTTAATATCTAACCTCACATTGATAGGAAAACATTTACTCTTCCCAATTTTGAGTACACATATCCCTAGTAGTGTCACATCCAGTTTCCTCTATAAACTTTTTAAGCATTAAATAGTGGATTATGAGACTTATGATTAGTAGTTATAATTTTATGTTTCAGTTGGATTTACATATTATATATAGGTGAAAATTATATGAATTTTTTTCATTATCAATATCTCTATGGATAATTTCTATATATTTTATATTATGCCTTTTGATCATAATGATTGATTTCATTTAAAGATTGGTTGCATTCAACATTTTATTTACAATTATATGATGATGATTATTATGATTAACAATAACTACATGTTTGTTTTATTGAGGTGGTTGTATGAATATTATACCCTCATAGGTAACTTATAAGAAGAGTATCATCATAGAGGGGGAGTGTAGATACCAACCTTGAGGGTTGACAGAGAGCTCCACCGAACCTATGCAGACACCACTTTGTGTTTGCTATATATATGGTTTATTATTTATGATTACATTTAATTTGGAGGTATTATTTTATTATATGATTATACATTAACATGTTATGATAATCTATATTTGTACTAGTTGTATTTCCATAAAACTGTTACATAGGATAAATCATGTTGAGTATGCATTTTTAGATGTGCAGTAATTTGGGTATTAATTGTATTGTTTATATTTATTAATTATGCTATTATTTATCATGTTGGTTATGATCCTATAAAGGTTTTTTATAGGAAAAATACCCTCCCAAAGCAATTTTATTTAAAAATGACTTCAAAACTACTAATTCTATTTTTTTTATCCTTTTGTTTATAGTATGAAGTTAAAAGGAGTTGACCTCACCATATGGAATGATGAGGGTTTCATATGCCATCATGACAAATTTTGGGTGAAATTTCATGATAACTTCAAGCATGATTAAGTTCAATCATTTTTGAATTTTACTACCACAATGGAAAACTAGACAAAAGAGCAATTTAGTGGTCATGCAAGATGTACATGGATTTTGGGAGAATAATAAAAGATAGAAGTGAAGAGAGGATATGGAAGGAAGTTTAACCAAAGGAGAGGAATTACTATTCCACATATGAAAACCATAATTTTTAAATCTAGGTTAGTGTTATAGTGTCAATTTTCACCCTTAGATAGGTTTCTTTAGGCTCTCTCCAATTGAGATACACCATGGCAATAACCCCAGGCTATGGGTATCCTATGGTGGGGTTAAACCTTCAGATAAGGTTGGATTCATTTTGATGGATCATTAAAAATAATGTTACTATAGGGAAAAGGGTTATAAATGGTAAAATGTATCCTAAGAAGGCTAAAAGTTGATGCACTAAATAAAATGAGGCTCTCATACGCTTGAACCCACACTAGATCAACATAAGACAATACTAGATCACATAATCTCATAATCTAGTTAACTGCATAAGTGTTTCATAAACTAGGTTTAAGAATCAATGAATAAAAATAAATAATATTTCTAAGACTCACATTGCACTCACATCAATGGTAGAAAAAACACTAATTTAGACTTGCAACTAACTTGAAAATACCTTAAAAGATGTAATCAAGAAGGACAATGGATATAAAAGAATCTTCGTCACAAGGCCATCACACACAACTCACTAAACACTGATCCAAGGTAATAGATAGGTAAATAAAATACTTTATTAAATCAAGAGGTAGTTATTACAAATGATTTATGGGGTTTAGCCTAATCAACATGAGTATATTTTTCAATATCTTAGAGAGTCCTTTGCTCTTCAAGATCAAAGAGTCCTTATGGGAATCCAAAATCAGAGAGATAGAGATTACCAATGGGAAAGAAAAGGGTAATATAGAGAAAATGAAATAAAGAGAGGAAGAACATGCATCAATAAATAAATCAATGAGATATTTCCACCTTTCTTGAAATCTCTACCACATTTTAATCTAATCAAGACTAATCCTTCATTGGTAAATTAGACTTCGATTTCTCCAACTTCTAGATACTTTCATTGGATGAGAAATGCACTAGAAGATAAGAGTCTATTTTGGAGATGATGAGTCATGATCCTTTCAAGGAATAAATATCCTTAAGATATGAATAGAATTAAATGATCCACTATACTCTCCAATCCCCAAATCCCCTTTCTTTGATCTTCTACTCTATTTCCCACTTGATTTCATTATAAGGAAAAAGTCTTCATACCCATGGACCTGATAGAGCCATGCCTAAGTCTCATTTTAGTGGATATAGGTACCTATTTTTCAAAGATATGAATATATCGATAGATGATACATTTTTCCATAATCACATATCTGCCTCTACTTTAAAATCTAAGCATAGGTCATATTATAGATTGAAAAACAATCTCATTTATTGGTTTTCATATAGATATAATATCAATGAAAACATATAGGTTGTATAGTCCCATCTTGAACTATATTAGGTTTAAAAAAACTTATTCTACCTTTGAACCTTGTGAAAGCCAATGACTCATTATCTTCAAAAATCTTCTTTAAAGATCAATGATCATAGTTATGAAATAATATTGTGACCTTAGAAAATTGGCCCTGTAAGTTCAAAATATTTAAATTAGATATGGAGACTATGCTCTAATGGTAATATAACTTCATCATAACCATCCTAACTATGTGACTATGTTTTCTTGATGGTGTTTGACTGAGCTATAATGGTGGCATATGCCCTTTGAAAACTTGCCCTGGTTTGACCTAAATCATATTCAACTTTTAATTGAAAACCCCTACCTTCAGATTTTAGTATTGGCTATCGATTTTGATCTAGATTTCTCAAATTGTGCCATCTATCCTCTTCTCATTTATTCTGAAGGCTTGCAGTCATTTCTAGATGGTTCTTATGCTTGCACCATGTGACAACCTTACATTCATCCCTAGGAGCAATTACTCTTTAACCTTATGTGTACCATAGATATTTATCTATACAAATGAATGCAAGCCATATATATTCTACAAGTTTAATGTGATTAAGACACTTATCGCCTACACATTTTCTCTTAGAATCTATTGACCTTTTAACCCACTGCATGTCATCAAGTCTACTTTGTAAAAGTAAATGTGATTTATTGATCTACCTAGACCCACTAACCTTGTCAATCAATGTGCACCATTATATATTCATTTAAAAAACCAATATATTGACACTTTTCATATTTACATTCATCCTTGGGAACTTTTAAATCCAAATGACTATTTGTCATAGCTTTAACTTGATGTCCTCGTGCACATCCCACTCTACTAGTTTAACTTTGAAGCTTATATTTTGAGCTAGAAAAGACATCAAGATATGAAATTTGTAGAGGATGATCTAGTCATTAAATACGTTGATCCCATGTTATCCTTTAGTTTTGGGAGGATTCTTTAACATACTTATAAAATGCAAAAATAAACCAACCTATTCATTTCTACATGACATGTAAGATTGTCTAATTCATTTAGACTTCCACTAAGAACTATTGCTTGATATTTCAAGACTCTAATGATTCTATGAGGCCTGTGCAAAATTGTTCCATGATCTTGGCTACTTTGATGACCATAGAAACATGATTTCTCAAATTTTGGTAATCTACACTTTAGGTTTACTTAAAGTGTTTCAAAATGTTTGCAAACTGTATGTGATCTTTGGACCACTCATTCCATCTAGAACTCTATTCATCTCATCTATCTAGGCATAGTATTTATATGTAGGCTAAAATTTACCAACATTTTTGGGAACATATTGGTGTTGCATGTTTGAAATGCAATAGATTGGTTGCCTTGATTGATCCACTAGTCATATGGAGTCCTAGGTCTTTCTTTCCTATCTAATAGAAATATATATAAGGCTATTCATTTTTTTAAACTCTTCTCTTGAAGCAATAAGGACCAAAAGAAACAAAAAAAAACAAAGTGCCTTAGGTACTTTGGAAAAAGAAACACACAATAGGAAAATAGTGTGCATAAGGCACTTAGAAGAAAACAAGAAAACTATTGTAATATGTACAAGGATGTAACTTACAAGTATATTCATCCTAGATCAAATGGAAAAAAATTAGCATCACTCACTTGTGGTGGATTAGGATGGAAAACACCTTATTTTTTAGATCTCATGATAGATGAGATAAGATGCCTAATTGATAACTCTTTTGTCATGCTATCAAGAGGATGAAATGGGAAAAACATGTCTCCAATATAGACATATTAATCCATTTATTTAGGGATTGATCCAAAATGTACTATAGGAGCACCTAAAACCTCCTCATCTAATGGATCATTTGAATATGAAGGTTGACTATCTAGGATTAGGCAAAAAAGATCTAAGTCATCCCAAAAGGTAGCTTCCTCTTGGTCATCTAAGAGAATTCCAACCTCAACACCATCCTTGATTTTAATACTTTGAAAAGAGTCATATGGTATCTCATAAACCCATCTTATTTTTTAAACTTCATGTTTTTGTGGCTATAGATCTAATTATTCTCCTTCATTCTTGAAGACATTAGTACTGCCTTCAATAGACAATTCATCTTGAGACTAGTTTGATTCTTCAACCTAATTTGCAAGTTCATTTTTATGTTCTAGAAGAGGTGTAGTTTGTTTTAGAACCTTTAACTACTCTATGAAGTCATGGTACAACTAACACCATAATTTATTTTAAGCCTCTTTCTCCTCCATTTCTTTTTATTGATCATTTATGACCTCTTCAACCTGATCAACTGACTAGTTGACTGTTACAACCACATAAATTTCTACACTTTTCTCATCCTCATCTTCAACCCCACCAAATTTAATCTCTTATATCAATTTAAGATCCCATTTCTCTTATTTTTATCCTAAATAAACTTACCTTCAAATATGAAGGCATCAGTAGTGCTTTCAGGCTCTAATTCATTAGTTTTAAATACATACCACAATAGCTAGTCCAAACTTTATTCTCCTCCTCTAAATGGAGTGGTATACCTATCATGATATCCTCATCATATACACTTATGTTATACTATTGATGCTCACCTATGCTTACACAATCCTCCTCTAGTATTTTAAAAATAGGCTCTTTATCTAAGAGGGAGATGGTGGGAGCATGAAGAAGTTTACCTTGCTTGCAGCTTAGGAGAGTATCCTTCCAGCTAAAGACTTTGAAGTATGTCTTTGGTGTCTCTTGGGTGAGGGAGATATATTCATGGAAATTTTTTATGGAAAGATTATTGAGTTAACAACTCTTTTTCTTGAACTAGTTCTTGGACTACCTCAACTAGCACTTCCTCTATCTTCTTTGTGTCCTCTTTGATTGATTTCCATAAGGGGAAATAATAAAGCTTGGACACCTTCTAATTTTCATGAATGGGTGTGTGAGAGGGTTGTTTCAAAAGAGAGGGTATGACATAGTCAGATTCATTGGCATAAGAGAAGATCTAAGATGGGATGGCTTCATATTCTTTAGTTGAATGGTTTTTAGTGACTTGTTTGGCTCTTGAAGATGATGAGACTTGATAAGGTTAACTATGGGGTTTTATTTGAGAATAAATAGGATTAGGAGAGGTTATTTTGGTTATAGGGTTAGATTATCTCTATCTCAATAATAATTAGTATTCATTTTCCCTCTTGGCTTAGTCTTTCCTAGCTAAGTATTCTTCCTAAAACCTCAACTCTTGCTCTTGAACATAAGCTTGGTGTTTAAGATTTCATTATTGCCTATATTACTATTCTTCCATATCACCCTCTCTTAATTATCTTTCAATATCAATCCATATTTCCTTAAGGCTCTTTTCTAGTAGACTAGAGAGAGGTATATTCCGACAAGGATGATACATTGAATCTTGCGGGCCACTTGATGTGAAGCCATGAACATTGGTAACTTGATATGAAGGATAAGGAATGAAATAACATGAATTTTGATCAAATAGGGGATGATACATAGCAAAAAAAGGTGATTAGGCACCTAGGTTACTTATACCAGCTGATGTTCATAGTGGAGTCACCATTAGTGTTTACAAATGGGCCTCTAATGGATGATTGCATTTAAAATCAACACCAAGAACCTTTCAATGAGATATAAAACATAGTAAAGCCCCATCGATGATGCCAAAAACTATTTTAGTGTAAATTTACACCCTTTAAGATCATTCTTTAGGCTCTCTCTAATTAAACTACACTATGGGAATAACCCCAGGTTATGGGTATCATATGGTGGGGTTGAACCTCTAGAGAAGGATGACATCCTTTTGATGGATCACCTAAAAAATGATACTATAGGTAAAAGGGATCCTAAGAAGGATAAAAGGTGATGCACCAAATAAAAATGAGGTTTTCATGTGCTTAAACCCACATTATATCAACATGAGATAATATTATCTCACACAATCTCATAATCTAGCTAACTACATAAGTATTTCATAAACTAGGTTTAGGAAGAAATAAGTGAAAAAAATAGGACTTCTAAGACTCACACCAAGATCACATCAATGGTAGAAAGAACACTAATTTATACCTACAACTAACTTGATAACACCTTAAAAGAGGTAAGCAAGAAGGACAATGTATATGGAAGAATCTCCTTCATAAGGCCATCATGCACAACTCACTAAACATTGATCCTAGGTAAGAGATAGGTAAAGAGAGTCATTTATTGCATCAAGAGGTAGTTATTAAAAATTCTTGATAGGGTTTAGCCTAACCAAGATGAGTATATTTTTCAATATCTCAGAGAGTCCCCTACTCTTCAAGATCAAAGAGTCCTTGTGGGAATCCAAAATCAGAGAGAGAGATTACCAATGGGAAAGGAAAGGGTAATATAGAGAAAAGGAAATAAAGAAGAGAAGAACATGCATCAAATAATAAATCAATGAGCTATCACCACCTTTATTGAAATCTCCACCACTTTTAATCTGATCAAGACTAATCCTTCATTGACAAGTTAGCCTTCATTTGATCTGAAAGTCTTCAAGTTTTTCTCATTGGCTAAGAAATGAATTAGAAGACAAGAGTTTGTTTTGTAGATGATGATTCATGATCCTTTGAAGGAATAAATATCCTTAAGATATGAATAGAATTTAATGCTCTAATACACTCTCCAATCCTCAAATCCCCTTGTTTTGATCTTCTGCACCATATCCCACTTACTTTCATTATAAGGACAAAGTCTTCATACCCATGGACCTAAGAGATCCATGCCTAGTTCTACTTTTAGTGGCTATAGGTTCCTATTTGTTGAATCTATGAATATGTCAATAGATGATAAATTTCTCCATAATCACATATCTACCTCTACTTTAAAATCTGATTATATGTCTTACTATAAATTGAAAACCAATCTCATTTATTGGTTTTCATATAGCTATAATATCAATGAAAACATATAGGTTGTATATTCTTGTCTTGAACTATATTAGGTTTAAAAAAACCTAATCTACTTCTAAACCTTGTAAAAATTGATGACTTATTATCTGTAGAGATCTTCTTTAAAGAGCAATGATCATAGTTATGAAATAATAGGACCCCCAAAAATGGTCCTTATAAGTTCTAAATCTTCAAACCAGAGGTTGAGACTATGATTTAATGGTGATGGAACTTCATCATAGCTATATTGACTATATTACTATGTTTGATTGATGGTGTTTGACTAAGCTCTAATGGAAACATATGCCCATTAAAAACTTTCCCTAGTTTGACCTAAACCATATTCTACTTCTGCTTAAAAACTCCTACCATTAACTTTTAGTATTGGTCATTAATTTATATCTAAGCTTCTCAAACTATGTCATCTATTAGCTCCTCATTCATTTAAAAATCCTATAGTTAGTTCTAATTAGTTCCTATGCTTGTGCCACATGGCTACCTCACATTCATCCTTAGGAGCATTGAATCTTTAACCTTACACACATTGTTGATCTTTTTATATATGAATGAATGTGAGCCATATATATTTTTCCAATTTAACGTGATTAAGACACTTGTCACCTATGCATTTTATCTTAATATTCATTGACATTTCGACCCACTTCTCATCGTCAGATTTGTTTTATATGAGTGAATGTGATTCATTGATCTACTTAGACCCACTAACCTTGTTAGTCGGTGTGTGATGTTATATCTTCATTCGAGCACCTGAGATCTTGACAATTATCATTCCCATGTTCATCCTTAAGAATTTTGAATCTAAATAGATATTTAATACACCTTTAACTTGACATCCCCACACATATCCCACTCTACTAGTTTAACTTTGAAGCTTATATCTTGAGATAGAAAAGACATCAAGATATGAAATTTGTAGAGGATGATCTAGGCATGAAATCTATTGATCTCGTGTGATCCTTTATCTCTAAAAGGATTCCTAAGTATACTTATAAAATTCACAAGTAAACCAACCTATTCATTTTTTTGTGACATGTAAGATGATTTGGTTCATTTAGACTTGTGGTGGGAATTGTTACTTAATATTTCAAAGCTTTGAAGAGTCTTTGAGGCTCGTGTGAACTCATTCCATGATATTTATTACATTGATCATCATGGAAACTTGCTTTCTCAAATTTTGGAAAACTACACTTTAAATTTTCTTAAAGTGTTTCAAAAGCTTTCCATGTTGTATGTTATCTTTGGACCACTCATTTCATCTATAACTCTATTCAACTCATCCATGTAGATAGAAACTTTGTATGTAGGCCAAAATTGGCCAACAGTCATTAAGTCCCATTATTTATTGTTATATTAGAATAGTAAAGAAAATTATGAATCAATTATGGGTTATTTCCTTTTCGTATGTGGAATGATAAATTTTAGGATCATATAAAATTTGGGTTTTCATGTCTATTGGGATGGAACTCGATTCCATACATATGTCTATACTCATGATATCACACCCCATATTTAAAGGAAGCTAAATTATTTAGGGTAAAAATATTGGCTATTACTCTAGGGCTTAAACCTATAGATTTTGGATTGAGCCAAAATTTGAAAATAGTTGGACATTTACTTGAATAACATGAGCCTAATTTTTAATATCATTATTAAAGACCCCTTTGTTGAAATGAGGAAATATTATGTGTTTTAGAGAAATTCTAGTGAAATAATAATATTAGGTGACCCTTATTATCTGGTATAGAGATTTTAGTTTGTGAATTTTGGGCATGAAAAATTTATGCCATAGGTTTTCAAAATCACTTATGTGAGGATGAAATATTAACCAGACTAGGTATATTTTTATATAATTTATTATAACTTTATGAAATCTCATAATAATGGTTATTATTATGGTCTTTCAATGGTTTTCATGAAGATTTTTAAGGTGATAACCTGATTTGTTATGATACTTATCCAATTATAAATAGGGAATGAATTATTTACCTTATATACATATTGTTTTATAGAAGTTGCAAACTTGTATCTATATCCTACTAATTATAATGACTCAGATATGAATGATTAAGTTAAATATAATATGTAGTTTAATAACATGTTAAGGATATATATATATATATATATATATATATATATATATATATATATATATATATATTCACATATATAAGTACACACATATGAGGAACTGTGAAACTATATGTTACCAATTGAATACAGAGTTTGGATGTAAGCCTAAACATAAACTAGTCATCCCCTAGATGATTATGAGCAATTGTAGGTTATGATGTGAATTTGTCATAACATGTATATTTTGTGTATATATTCAAATATGTTGGTAACTTTAGATATTGGTATTTATATTTTTATTAAGATTGAATAAATATGTGCATATATATAAAAACATAAGAGGTTGATTATACCTAGCTGAGTATACAATATGTAAACAATTATTATTGGGTTATAAAATCTAAACTTTAATTGGTTATTTTTTAGGAAGTAGTACAACAGTAGATTATGGTGGAGTTTTCTATGCATGAAATTTATAATTAATTATACATTAGTTGAAATAAATATTTGTCCATGTATTAAATAGTAATATGATCTTAAGACAAACTCATGTACATATCTTATATTTGAAACTATAGGCTGGGACTTTACAATCAATTAAAAATAGGAGGTCTTTGTTTAATGAGTAAACTAAAAAATAATATTAGATGGAAAAGATATCAATAAACTATGTATTAAAATAAATCTCTTAAACTATTTAATACTCATTGTTCCAACTAAGTTCTAAATCACCAAATCTATATTATGTTATGATATGAGTTTAGGATGGGGTCTTACTTTCTTGTCATAAACCTATGTGGAAAAATTATCTTGAGTACAATGTAGTTATATATTTTATAGATAACACTTTAATTAGTTAATTAAATGAAAGTAATGAGATTTCTGAGTTTGTTTGTTTGTAGAATATATTATTCTTTGAGTAAAATATGGCTCTATGTGATAACGTAATGGACAAAAATGTAGTGGTAAAAATGTAGTATGACAAAAATGTCATGAGGACAAAACATAGTGAGGAAAAACATAGTGGTATTGGTAATGTCACCAAAATGTCATAGAGAGAAAAGTGGGCATTTTAGTGATTATCACATTGTTTATTTTTTGTCTAGTTCATTTTGGTGATAGTAGTTAATGTTTCATGGTGGAAAAGTAACGCACCAAATCTACAATCAAAATAATAGAGGAAAATGTGATTTCATGAGTTTGGACCTTTAGCTGAAATTTGTGTCATCTTAATGAAATTATAAACACTACTATTTTTTTCCTCACTACATTTTATCGTTTTGATGTTTTGTCAAACTACATTTTTATCACTATGTTATTTACCACTACATTTTGATTTCCTACTTTTTCATAGGATGCCTAAAATATATACTATAAATTATATTTATACTAGTTGATTTCATATGTTAAATTTATTAGACTTATCTCCTTATTAATACATGTAAGAATTTTAGGGTATCATTTAAGTGATATTATATTGTTATTAGAGGTTCCTGGGTTCCACTAAAACATGTTAATTACGGGGATAGGTTGTGCAAAGTGACATAGAGATCTTGTGGAATGATTTAATCAAGACTTTGAATATACAAGCAAGGTTTATTGTAGATAAATACACTATTTTAATGGTTCAATGCACAATTTAAAATACTTATAGATATATATATATATATATGTGCATCAAATAATCATAATGAAAAAATCTTTTATATGAACATAGGAAACTCTATGATTATACCAATAAAGAACACATACTTAGAATTAATATTAAGAGATTTAGTAATAGGGATAACAACAAGGACAACATCATAGGTCAATTTTCATTTCTATCAATACACTATGTGAAACTTTATGAGAATAACATTCACCATTCTCTTACTCATATACATGTCAAAATCAACATAATTGTCAACCTTTCTATTACATTTTTTACAAATACTTATAGGTATTAATTGTTAAGGTTGTAACTTCTAGATTTATCATGTTGAAAATAGGTCTCCATATAACATTCAATGGAATCTTGAACAAAATGTATATTCCCTTAAAAAATCCTAACAACTGATAAATAGAATATAGCTGGAATTACCTTAAGACATTATTGTACATATAAATGGTTTTACATTTACCATTTACTGCTAACAGTTTCCTAGACATAAAAGGTTGTATCATCCCAAGACAAAATTTTAGAGGTAAGTATTCCAAAAACTAAGAAAGAAGACAAAATATAGAAGTGCATAGGAATAGTAGACTTCTCTCAAGGTGATGGTATACTAGTTTTCACCCCTTGTGCACTACTTAGCCACCCATTTGGGTTTTTAACTAAGTAGCATACTATTCTACAACCCTTAAAAGTTTTCAATAGAATATCTTATGTAATACTATAAAAACTTCTAATTATAAAATAAATTGACCAAAATTTCAAAAATTTTGAACCTATCTAAGAATCAATTGGCAAGTGGAGGCATCTTCCATCATTAGAGAATTTATCATAGTTGGCTAGGTGAAATGATTTTAGGCTCATCTACAAGTGGTGAAATGATTTCATTGATGAGTGTAAAATAATGCTTGTAAGACTTATAATTAAGTATAACTTCCTAAGGAATATATAGAAGATCATTCAAGGAAGCTTGATTTTCCATCAGTTCATGAATATTTATGTCAACCATCTCGATGAAACTAGATTTCACCATGTTGACTTTGGTAGTAATTTCACTATGGAGATGAACTAACTTATCTACATGTCATTAAAATTACATATGATAAATTTTTTCACAACATATAGTTCTACCTTGTCTACATATTTTTCATGATAAAATCCCTTGCACTAAGTGAGGATCTCATTATAGCATCCATGGCAACAAGAGTGGTATTTGGCATTGTGATAGCATCATGAGTGAAGGAATCCACGACAAATTTGGGTTATGCAATGGTCTAAACTATATCCATCTACTTCTTCTAATTGAGTAGTTGAAGTGTAATGTGTGTAGCATGAGTTGGATTAGTATTAATAGTGGTATAACACTCAACTAGCCACTTGTAGAGGACCTCCATTTTAACCTTGATGGATTTTCCTTTGTAGGTGATGCTCTCTTCATTAAAGGTGTACCAATCTGTGGTGAACCTTTTATGAAGAATATCAAGCTAGTCCTTTTTATGGAGTGAGAAATCCATAATTATCTAGGTGTACAGGTCATGAAAGGAATCTTTGGTAGTCTTCCTTATAATATGCAACTACTCTGTGACTACAAAATTGGTATCTTCAAACTCCTTAACATGTTTTTCCAAAGTAACTTCCTTCTACAAAATAGAATCTTAAAGCATATTGGCACCTTTAATCTACTTTGACAACAAAATTTGGGAAACATTTAAGGATGTTTTAGTAATGGTAAGAGTCAAGGAAATATGTGCAACATATATACTCATAAGTACTATCCATAATAGAGTGATGGGTAGAGAAAAATAGTATGCCATGCAGACTTTTCTAGCACATCCTAAAACCAAATGTTAGATAGGATTGAGGAAGAAATATCATCTGATAAGGCAACTAGAGTATCTCACACCTATATTTTGAATATCTCATGAGATGGTTACATTGTAATTGAACTAGATGGTGTTGTCATAGATTAGGCCTTTGTAGTAGCTACTTGGGCTTATTTAGTGCTATTTTTATTAGCATCCTCTTGTACCTACATGGAAATGTATTATTTCAACTTCTTGGCTACCTCTTCTTATAATTTTTATGTGCATATTCCTTTGCCTTTTTATCAACCTCTTCTTCTTGGACCTTGTGCTTTCATACTTGGTCCTCATCCTACTTTTATTCTTACTCTTATGTAAGTTGGTTCTTATTTAGCTCCTCCACTACTTCATTTTATTTGTGATCTACCTATAACTCAACATCCTTATGCTTCTATTTGGCTGTGTGTTGTTGTTGAGCTTATTCTACAACTACAATTTTTTTTTTTGTATTTTTGTCTTGTTTTTAACCTTCTGTTTTTTTCATATTATGTCAGTATCCTCAGATTTCTTAAAATAATCTACTTCCTCAATGTAGAATTGGGATTCTTATCATTCATATTATTACACCTCTTCCTTATATATTGGCTTGGTGTTAGCCTTGCACTTTTCTTCTTGGCACATGTGAAACTTAACTGTTCTGTGTGCTTCCTCATGTGGGACTCATTTTTATTTTGTAGTATAAGTGTCTAGTATAAATTATTCTATATCACTTGTGGCCTCCTTAAATTTGGATGGAGAAGATCTAAGGATAATAATTTTCACCTATGCCTAAGAAACCTACCCCTTGTGAACTAGGAATCTTGTGGTTTTTAGTGGTGGAACTTGTTTCACTTGTTTTTCTTCCATCATAGGCTCTCCAATGGCATGTATAGGAACAGGTGAGGATTTGACCCTATATTGTTGAGGGATATGTGGAGTCCACCTATACAAGAATAATGGTATTAGGGGACTATTTTTGGTGGCTCCTGACTATGATGGACTCATATTGGGTCCTATCACCTTGAATATTTTGTAATTTTTTTGTAATTTGGATTTTTCATCCACTATATCGATGGTTATAGAAGATGGGCATGAAGGTAACTCTATCCAAATATTTTTTGGCACTTTATGTTACACCTAAATGGTACACACTACTTTCCATTAAAAAATACTCTTTTTATTCATCCTTATCATAGAGGTCTTTATCTATATTAGACATAATCATCATTTATACCTACTACTCATTAGTTCCCAGATGTAGCAAGTCATAAAACTCAACAATTTTGGGAACACTGAATTCATTCAACCAAATGAGCTTACTGTGAGTCTTCAAACTTGGAGGAGATGGATATATTATACCTTTAAACACCTTGCACCTCCCAAAATCTCATATTGGAGTAGCTATTGTTAAAGGTTCACATATTTGTAGTCATAGGATCTAAAATAGATGGTGCCACTATTTGTAATGGGGTGTCTCTTATCAATATGATTTCCTTATACTAATCCACCTCAATATATGCCATATGCATCTTGATAAAGTATGGGAGAGGAATAACTAGAACTTTGGGTAGTTTATGGACTTAGATAACAATGCCCTTCAATAACTTCTTAACAACTGCATGTTATCCTGAGTACTACATGACATTTGGTGGTATGTATGGGTTTTCTATGATAAGATCAACCAACTCATTCCACCAAGGGGTGAACTTAGCTTGATTCCTAAATTAGGTTCTCTCATGGGTCTATGTGAGATTATAGAACTAGACATCTGGCCATTAGTCAACATTGGGATGAACTTCACCCTCAGGAGACTTTCACTACATAAAAACCAATAGTAATACTAAAAATTGGTGCTAGAAGGTTGTTTTAGTAGTCACCAAGAATTTATTAATGTTGGAAGTGAGATTTTTGACCAAGAATTCTAGCTAGATGAATTCTTCACTATGATGGATCATTGGACTGGAAATATTGATGACCCCTTTTGTAGCTTACTTGGTATCCTTGGTTGTCTACTAGAATCTATAAAAAATGTTTCAATTAGGATATGTTATGACACATCCTCAATATCTTATAATGGAGTTCCTATGGATCTACATGAGTATTTTTATTATATATTTATAAGGATAGGTGGTGCTCATGATTTTTAGTGTGATATCGATCTCCCTCTTGCAGGCAGTCCCATCACCCTAGCCATTGTAGTAATATTAATGTGGATGGTTATGTCTTGGGAAAGATAAAACTTTAATTCATTGTAATGGCCAAAAAATCCTCCATTAAATATTTGAGTTTCCCAAAAGTGGGTAGTCAAATTAACTTCTCCACATCTATATTATGCATCATATGTGGCTGTGATAACATAGCTAGTTGTGCTCCTTAAACTACATCTTGGATGAACATGTGTAGCTTTGCATTACAAATAAACTCATATCCATCTGAGTATATGAAGCATTTTTGGAATAATGCCATGATGATGCACATATCCTCTTTCTATGCTTATTTAAATCCTTTGATGATTTGGGAGTGATCAAACCTAGCCATTGTGTGTCTCTCTAAAAAAGTTTGTGGAAGATGCAAAGTATAGATTAAGAATCATATGGAAATTATACAACAGTAAAATATACTTAGAAAAAAATAAGAATTAAGTCTCTTGAGTACCCAATTTATAATATCTCAAATCAAATTCAATGTTTTACTATCTTGATGAGATGTTCTATCACTCAATCCTTCACACATGAGATTTGAATGGAGTGGATCCTTTCTACTGATGTGACATTCAGTTTGTTGACATGACATTAGATTGTAATAGCAATTGATGATTTTTAACCAATCACATTAATGGGGCATTGGATGTATGTTACTTATTATATTTATGACATAGAACCATCACTTTTCCAAGAGATTATGTCAATCTCTCACCCATACCTACTCATTAAATATAATGGTTTGACTATTAAAATGCACTATTTATTCTAGATTTAGATGCACATGTCTTTCCCATACTTAATTAATGTACGTACACTATACTTATTTGGCCACCTTATCTAATTTTATCTATATTAATGGAATCTTAAACTTTTGTATGTATCTTTTTAGTCACATACTATACAAACCCTTACATTTACCCACATGTGCTCAAATAAACACACAAAACCCAAACTATCTTGAAAGTAACACTTTAAAAAACTAACTAATATCTACTTGGTATGATATAGCACCTTTATTCCATATTTTTATTAATTAATGGTGGTAATACATCAACCTATAGCCATTCACTCACCTAGGTAAGACATTTCCCTACAAATCTCATAGGGCCACAGTTTTAGGCTATGAAATTTCATGGATGATGCAAGGGCCCTTCCACCAGATGTTAAGATTTTTAGGGAAACCTTTGAACCTTATATCATATACAATAATAATTTTACTTACTCTAAAATTCCTTTATTCACAATTTTTTATTATGTCATGCCTTATGGATATGCTTGTCTATCTCTTGGGTCCACACTACTCTACATATTGCTTCATCTATGTGATTCAAGTTCAAAAACCTATGAGTCATTGACTCTTGATCACCCATTCATAACACATTAGTGACCTATAGGCTAGGAAGTACATATTCCATATTCATCATAAATTCAAGCTCATAAATGAGCTATATTGGTGAAAACCCTATCACATGTTTATAATGCATGCAACAAGCCCATAAGACTACTATAAGTCTATCCTCCTAGTCATCTTAATTGACATCATATATTTTAGTAAGCATTTTACTGATCACCTTGATCATGGCTCTGGCTTGGATTTTTTCTTGTGCATGATAATTAATGCTTTTATGATGCAATATTAGGAACTCATTTATGAGTGTCTTGATGGTCTTATTAAAAAAATGAGTTCATGCATCACTTACCAATTTAATAGGAGAACTAAATATATTAATGATACTCTCATACAAGAAATTAGCTATGATAGTCAAACTACAACTTGGAGTTATATTAGCTTCTACCCATTTGGTAAAGTAATCTATCATAGTGATTATGTAGCTTGACTTTCTACATTTACTTTGGGGATTGATTAGCCCTACAAATTCAATGCCCCATTTTTCATAGGGCTACTCTATTAGCATGGGTTATAAATTCATATCATCTTGCTCACATGAATTCCCCATCCTTTGGCATAAATATCACTATTGTGTGACTCTTTATGTATATTGAAAGGGATAGGGTCACCAAATGCTAGTTTGAAAATTTTTCCTTATAGTTACATCTCTTATGAAGTGGCCTCCTATGATTCCTTGATGCACTTCATCTATGTTCTATACATGCTCATGCTCTAGTTCCATTATGCATATCACTTCATATTTTATTAAGTAATATAAAAATATATTAACAAGACTATATAGAAGATATTTGGTAATTAACTATTTATTATCTCATTTCGTATAGTGTTCTGGGAATGTTCCCTATTTAATAAATTATTTGATCTCCTATATTTGTTTTAGAATCATAGACACCCTAAATAGGTGTGCATCTAGTGACTCATCTTATCATTCCTTAGGTTCCTTTTCATTAGTCAGTGACCTAAGATGGTCTAAAATGACATTCTCCTATCCTAATTTGATGTTAATACAAATTTGAAATTCTTATAAAATCATCAACCAACAAGATATGCATCCACATAATAAAGGCTTGTTCACAAGGTATCACATAAGTTGATGATCAATGAACAATTCGAATGGTATGAACAACAAGTAGTGCCTGAACTTATATAGTGTGAACACTATGGCTAAGGCTTCCCACCCAATTGTCATATAATTATTCTCTATGGCTAATAAATTTTTGCTTGCAAAGTGGATCATATGATCCAATCCTCCTATTGATTGTATGAGTACTAATCCAACTAAAATACATGGATCATCCACATGCACATGAAATGGTATGCTCCAATTTAAGAAAATTAGGAGCATAGAAATCACTAGTCACTACTTCAAATAAATAAGTATAACCTAATAGTCCTTAATACATACTAACTATACTCATTTTCATAACATTTTATCTAAAGGGGATGATATAGAATTATACCCCTTGATGAATTTATTGTAGTAACCATTATGTCCTAGAAATGATTGCAATTCTATTGAAGTCTTGGGTGGCGGCATGCTCACAATGACTATGATCTTATCTTGGTCTACTAATATTTATTTACTACACATTACATGAACTAATAAAACACCAAAAGGTGTGAAAAATAGACTTTTCTTAAAATTTAGTGTTATTCTCAGTGCTCCACATCTCTCTAACACTAAACTTAGTTTTTATAAATGTTCTCTAAATTAAGAGAACACTTCCCAGTCATCCAAATATACTTCCAAGAAATTATGGATGCAATCCTTAAACACAGTCAACATAGCTCTAGAGAACACTGTTGGTGCATTTTTGAGTTCAAATGGCATGATATTTTAAGTGAATATACCCCATTATATTATGAATGTTGTCTTGGTCCTATCCTATTATGTGATGGGTATCTAATGGTAACCACTAAATTCATTTGTGAATGAGAATAATCCATGCCTTGTGACAACCTCAAAAACTTCATCTATAAAGGGAATGGGAAATAGGTCATTGATATAATCATCATTGAGGATGTAGTAGTCTCCACATATGCGTATCTCCCTAGAATTACTTATATGTACTACCATGGGGCTAACCTAACCAACTTTATCAATTGAGAAGATAATACCTACTTCTAACATGCAATCGAGTTCAGCTTTCACTTTCACCTTCATGTTAAGGTTCAACCTATATCATCTCTTATTGATTATCCATGAACACTCTTTTAAATCTATGTACATCTCCCCCAAATAAGGATCAACACCTTTGACTAACTGAAAAACCTCTCATATATCTTCCTACATCTAATCATCTTTGATATGTGTCATTTTAGGTCCATATTTTATGTCAATATTTACTATGTGGTCCTTTAATGGATCTTGATACATCATACATTATTCTTAAGGAATGAAATTGTAGAGTATCCATTCTCCTTCACATTATGGGAATTGTATGTGTCGTAAATTTTCCTCCTAAATTTATTTTGTGACTAGTTTTGGTAGAGGCCCTAACTCTTTATAGTTCAAATAGATCCCCTATATCCATGTAATCCTCACTATCTATCCTAGAGGATTACTTGTCCTCCTCTTTTATCCTATGGTAGGGATGAATCCATGATTGGGCCTCACCTAGGCTAATTTCTAAATCTTTAGGATGTAATTTGGGTTTTTCTCTAACTTCATGCAAACCAAGTTCCCATGACATTGGTAAATATTTAAATATATTATGGAATATAAAATTTTTCACTTGTACTTGATGATTTTCACTTTCAAAAATTAATGTTTGAATGAAATCATCTTGGATATAGGCCTAATTCTTTTTTTTCTCTTCATCACTCTTGATGGATGTATAATGTTGTAAGGAAAAAAATCAAAGGTATAGATAAAAATATGTGGCCAAAATTTAGGAACGATACCCTTTAACATCTATACCTCAATACATTGATACACATGTAATTATGGGAATTCACCCTCTTGATATATATGCAAGTCTATTCTAACACTCTCTAATAATTGGAATCGATCTAATAGTAGTCTGAATGCTTCTTCCCATGTTAACTACACATCCATGTGGATGGATCACTAGTTTTTAGTAATCCCCTTAATTGTAAAGTTGAGGGTGCTAACCCTATGGTTCTTATCTAGCACATGTTGAAATCATGTAAGCAATTTTCCAACATCCTCCATGAAAAAGCACTGGGGTATTTGTCATTCAGTCATAAATACCATTCATAATGGTTGTATCTCATGATCTATTTTTGCCTAGTCGAGTACATAGGTGTCCAAATCTCCACTAATTGAAGAAGCTCTATGCCATAAGAGAACACCCTCTAGATTGGGTTCTATGTAATCCTACTTAGTATACCCTATTTTATATATAAAATATATATCAGATTGTGTTAGAGATCTTACCATCATTGATCACACATCCTCATTAACCTTATAAGGGATCTCTAGGATATTCAACCCCATCTTGTCTAATAACCATTCCATGCTTAGAATTTGAGTCTACTAAATAATATTATTGTAGATAAACTTTTACTCAATTGATCATAAATCCTTCTACTTATCTTCTACTTCAACCTTCATCCATCTTGCATTGACACCATTATAAGGTGATTTTAGATCTTTCGGGATAATATAAGGCCTATACTCAATCTTGTTTATAAGAATGATAATGAACTTGTCATCTTGATGATACTCTAATTGATTCATGACTGTGTTAATAGTCATACACCCATCATAGGCCCACTTTTTCCCTATCAAATTAGGGTAGTGAATATCATTTTTATTCATATAAATCACTTAAAAATCACCTCACAAGTTTAGTTATATGAATTTGATTTATACATCCTCCAAGAAATCAATGGGTTCAACCCTTCCATAGTCTATAAGATGAGCATGATAGGACTATAACTCAATGCAGGTCTTCTCAAGGCTTCTTAAGTGAATATCAGGATCATATTTATAGTGTTTCCAAAGTCAAATATAGTTATGGGTATGTCATACATGAATAATTTTATGTCCATCCTTACATCAATGTCTTAATGTTTCTTGGTATTTAGAAACCAAAAAAACTTATACATCCACTATTGGCCTTTCTATGCACAATCTAGTAGGTTATGGACTAGGTTCATGATGTTCTTAGATATATCCTCATTATTTAGTGTACTAAGGAGTTTTATTAAATCTATCATTGTAGTGACAACCCTATCTTATCTTAATATATGTACTATCTACCCATACATCTGTGTATCAAGAGCTATATCATCCCCTTCATTCATCCCTTTTTATTGGATTATCTTAAAATTTTAGGCAACTTCATGCACCAAACCTTTTTTAGTAGTAGGTTTGGGATATCAATCTAGCCATACCTTTTTAATACCTAAGTATTTAGTAATTTATAATGGAGGTAACATGTGTTCTACAACTATTGTCTAGTTACTACCTATAATGTGGCATCCTCCCTTAGTTGTAGATAAATAATTTTAACATTTCTAATATGCCTCTCCTTTCATTGTCTTTATAAGACTAGACAATATTTTTTATTTTATTGCTCTATCACTCTACAATATGTGCATTAAGGTTTCTTTTGAGGATTTTTAGGATAATTTCTCTACACATGGTTTAGTTTTTCATAGAGATAACAATGAATTAGTGGCCTTGTCCCATTATTTCCTTGGCATCCCTATGCACCACCTTGATATCCTCATATGTATCCTCCTTAGTTCCCCTAAAATCCATATCCACCTTGGTGTTATTGTTTCCTAAAATTTCCATTAATATGTCATGCATTCCATTCTTTGTGTTGTGTATATTCATTAAATCCATCCATTTTTAGTTGTTGTGGGTTTAGGGCCCATCCCAGTTATTATGATTGAAGAATCCTAGGATTCATGAATCATGATATAGGTATGTTGTAATCAGTTATGGAAAGTTTTTCAAGGCCAAATTATAGATTTATGTAGAAGGTAGGGGAACCATAAGTGTATGAGGTTGATGATATGATTTAGGGACCCAAGGCATCATCGAGGGATTCTAACCTGGTATGATTGTCCCTAGGTTAAGAGTAGCTTGTGTTACAGCTATAGATGTATGTACAACAACTAAAAACATGTTCTTAGTTATATCCTCCATCATTTCATAGAGTGTGAAATAGTCCTTGTCATCATGTTTAGGTGACTTATAAAAATTTTAGTATATGTTCTATGGAGTTTTGATGTATTAATATTAAAGGCGACACTATGACGTTCCATGCCCTACCACTCTGCATATCTTGTAAAAGTCCATCTTAACCTTAGGGCATTAATTTCTATGATGAACTTGTCTTCTAGACTCTATGCACCATATTTATGACTTGGGTCTCTCAACCATTCCTTGAAACTGATCCAATCTACTCAAAACTTTTTGTACATTGATTTATACCTTAGATGATGCCATAGCTACATCCTTATACTCTTTATTATTCTCCACCTAAATCACAAAATCTCTAGCATTTGATTTATGTCCAAAATAAGTTTGGGCCATGGAAAAAATGATCCTTTGTCATAAAAATTATAAAAACTAAGTGGATTTATCTTTATATTCCAAAATAAATTTTACTTTCTTCATGATGTCATATAATCTATGATCATAGTCATCAATGGTCTCCCAGGGTCCTTGCTATATATCCTTCAAATCTTGGATTGTTTGTCTTGAACTCTTATTAACATTAAAATCTATAATGAGATAGTTATTAACATCATCTAGGGATGCTTTGGTTGTAGTTTTCCTAAAGATGATCTCCAATGCAAATCCTCTGAAAGCATCGATCAATTCAATCTTCTTTATATTATTTTCAATGATTTATTTTACCTACCAGTTCATGTGCAGGTAAGTACATATTATTCATGGTATAAAAACCCATCATAGGGACCTAGGTTTATAAAATTACCCAATTACACTTCCATAATAGGATTTATATTAGATATCACAATTGATTATGTTATAACCAACATCAAGGATGGTTGTAGTTTTAGAGGCTTCTATGCACTTGGAGATGGCTCCTGATCTAGTGGAAAATGTAATGTTTCCTCTATTTCTATGGGTGTGGTAGTTACAGATATATCTCCATCATTTCCATATTCTTATTATAAGATATAAAGTTATGTAATGGAATCCTTAGCCTACATAAGGATTAGAGGATCTATCTCTATAACAAGCAATTTTATCATGTGCTTCTTTTATTGGTCTGAGAAACTCTGTGTAACTCTATGTTATTTAACCTTTTGGACTTCAAGGGTATTTCTATGAACTTATTCTATAATTGTTCCTTTCCAAGTTTCATTATCTAAATTTGTAAAGGAATTACTATGATTTTTTAAAAATATGGACTTAGGGAATGTGTGCTTCTTTAGGAGATAATCCTTACCTCCAAAGATGTATCTCTTGAAACTTGAACCTATACTATGTTTTCAACTATAAGGTAATACTTGATGTTCTTTCTAGAATGTCCATTCTAGAAATAATGAAATTTTACTCATATATTCTACTTCTATATAAATACCTTCTTTTATTATCTATGGTAAACACTCATCACTTCCCCTCTCTCTATCTCTACTTGGCCTAGGTTCCTCACTCTATTTATCTTTTCTATACCATTATCCATGTCATCTCCTATCATCTAAATCATCAATGCTACTACTAATTCTTCTATTTGTAGTTTCCTAAAGATCACTCTATCTATTCAATATCCTTTTTTATCACAAATCTCTTTCTAATTCGAGAGTCATTTTCTGATCCTTCTCCTCTAGATTCTCCATGCTAGACTCAGGTTTAAGCTCTATTTTTTCATATTTGATTAATTCTAACCTATCCCTCATCCAACCCCATATGATTGAAATTACTACTACATATTAGTAGGAGTGGACACCATGGCATTTTCTATAGCCAGTATTTTGATCAATATTAGGAGTCATTGCAAAAAATTTCATTTGATTACTCTAAAAAATAGATCGTTCATTGTATCATAGGAAAAATATTCTTGCTCTGAAAACTTAGTGATATATCCATTAATAGTAGCATCTATCTAATTATCAATCACATGAGTCCAATTTGTCTGTAGATTCTACAACCATTCTATCTTCTCCTCCATCCACACAATGGTGTCACTTGTTTGTGGTTAAAATAATGATATTCAATTCAATCCAACCAATTATCTAGTAGGATAAAAAATTTACACTAGAAGATCTCATAAATTTCACCATAGAGGTGTTCTTGTATAATCTCCCTTGAAGTACACCCAATTATTCAACCTTATTTCTCTATGAATTTCATAATTTTTTGGTCTACCCATCTCTCCACCTCTTTTTGGGTCAACAACCATCACAACATATTCATGCTCACAACACCATTTTTACTAGAGGTTCTTGGGTTTCATTACAACATACTAATTACATGTATATGTTGCATGAAGTGACATAGAGATATTACAGAATGATTTAATCAAGACTTTGAATCCATAAGAAAGGTTTATTATAGATAAATACACTAGTTTAATAGTTCAATGTAAAATGTAAACTACTAACAGATATAGAGATTTATAAATGAAAACATCATAATGAAGTAAGATTTCACATGAACATAGGAAAATATATGATTATAATAAAGAACAAAAATATTAGAATTCATATTAAAATATCTAATACTAGGGTTAACAACAAGGAAAACCTCATAGATTAATATTCATTTCTATCAATACTATATGCAAAAAAAATTTAGAATAACATTCATGATTATCTTACTCACATACATTCAAAAATAATCATAATCATCAACCCTTATATTACATTTGTTACAAAAACTTATAATTATTAGTTCCTATAATTGTAGCTTTGATATTTACCATTCTGAAGGTAGGCCTCCATATCACATTCGGTGGAATCATAACCAACATGGAGATTCCTGTAACAACTCATAACAACCCACAAATAGAATAAATATGGAATTACCATAGAATATTATCATACAACAAACATTTTTAAATTTACCATTTACCTCTAACACACACACACACACACACACAGATAGATATATATACATATATATATATATACATATATATATATATATACATATATATATATATATATATATACATATATATATATATATATAATGATGATAATCCATAAGTGATGAGAAGGATTATCAAATATTAAATAAGGAATAATTTAAAGATCAAATCTTATGCATATTGAATACATACATACATACATACATACATATATATATATATATATATATATATATATATATATATATATATATATATGTATATATATATATATGTATATATACATATATATATATATATGTATATATATATATATATGTATATATATGTATATATATATATATATGTATATATATATATATATGTATATATATATATATGTATATATATATATATGTATATATATATATGTATATATATATATATATATGTATATATATATATATATATATGTATATATATATATATGTATATATATATATATGTATATATATACATATATATATATGTATATATATATATGTATATATATACATATGTATATATATATACATATATATATATATACATATATATATATACATATACATATATATACACACATATATATATACATATATATATATATATATACATATATATATATATATATATATATATATATATATATATATATATTCTTAGAATTTTATAATATTATAATGCCTCTTATTTTCTACATGTGATGAATATGACAAAACTAGTTTTCATGAAGTCATGACCTTGAATAAAAGAAAAATTATTGTATATAACAATACCATGATTGATTAAGTAGGGAGAGTTGTAGTAAGGTAACTTCCAACTTAATTCTATTTATGAGTTATTATGAGATGTATATGTTATTTATATATCAATTAAGTTCTATCATTAGATATAAGAATGTTGTTAGAGGAATATGTTGAAAATGGGTATAGTGTACTTGGATTATTACTTTAGTATCATAAGCTTATCAGGATCTAAATATGAATTATTTGACAAACCTATACCTATCTCTTTTGTGGCCAAGTGAAAGATAAGATTTAATGTTATGATTGCTTGATTGGAAACTATTTATCCTTAAAATAAAATGTGTTATTTTTGGTTTATACCATAGGGTTAAGAATATAAAAATAAAATGGACTAAGGGTGATAATCAAATATATTGTAGGCCAATTAAATGATAAACTCATAAATAAGCATACACTAAATTTATTATGTTGAGATAGTCTAAATATGGCAAGTACAACTATTGTAGATATAAAAATGACAAACAAGAGAAGTAATTATCTTGTTCTAATGCTAATGTAATTCTAGATCTCAAACAATCTAAAAGAAAGTAGGAAGGAAATTTTGGAATAGGTTTCAGATTCTAGATTTAGTGCCTCTAGTTTCATCAACTTTGGACAATTAAGCCAATGCTACTATTTGAGTCTGATGATAGTGTCTTGTACAAAATATCTGGTGAAATAGGATGTGACCACCTAGATGCTTCTATGTTTTTCTTCACTTTTAATCTAGTACATTTAAATATAGGTCATGGAAAATCACTCCTTATGAAATGGCAAAACCTTATCTTTTCATCTTCAATGTGACCTTGGGGGAAAATGGGTTAGTGGGTACATGGTTTAAAGCTAACCACAATCATGCCATTGTTAAAAGGAGTTACTTACATATAGAATACACCAAAAGAGGGTCTTCAATTCATGTATTTATACCCTATGTGTTGGCTTGTGTGTGAATCATGTAATGTGTGTAAAATAAGTATAATAGTGACGTAGCTTGTAACTTGGAAAATTGGGCTCTTGGGATGTTACTTTAATACTATATAACTATATATGTGTTGTACCTATGACTAGTATGAAAATAGGGAAGCTTTAATCAATTGAATGCTTGGTAGAGTGCTTTTTAATAAGTTCCTTGGTCTCTTTGGTATTTTCTAGGTGAGGACTAAATGAGGGTTGATCTTGTATTTATATCAATCCCTATCAAGAGATATCTCACATTAAATCACTTATGCTGACCATTAAAATATGTTTCATTTGAAAATTGGATGAATTTAGGGTAGTATACACTTGTGTCAGGATAGGAAATTAACATTGATGCTATTATTTATCCCAGATGTTAGTGTTTAGGGAGAAATAAAATAGGTACATGCTTAGAACTTATAGAGGTGTAATATAGGTACATTTTAAGCATTCTAGGCAAGATAAAAATTCATGTGTCATCAATATAAGATTAATTGGAATAAGATATAGGCCAAGGGGCATATGATAGATAATATGTGAGTCTTGTAAAATCAAGGAGAGTGTATAACTAAGAGTAACAACCAAGGTCTGAGTTTTACAATTGTATAATACTAAGGTGTTACATAATCACAAAATATCATCTACATTTCTTCCCTTAATCTAATCATGAATTTACTAGTTTAAAGGAAAGGAATAAGTACCTAGGTGTGTATGCACACCTTACCTTTGATTGAGTTGAATTTTAATTCTTTGCTAGTGACTGACCTGCAACCAAGAGCATGTTATAGTGTAAAATTAGTGCATATAATCTAGGTTAAGAGTACTTCAAATGGATTGAAATGAAATATAAAGGTTTATAAGTATGCCTTTGTGTTGATATAACTACTTTTATCATTAGAAATTTATTTTACAAAATATGTATCATTTAAGGATATAAAACTAAGATTTGGATATATATAAATAAATATTTAAAATGAATATATCTAAGGAGATAGAGAGAGATATTATAAGGCACTTGCCCCAAAATTTGGTGTAAAAGTGAGTTTTAACTTAGAATTGTATATTTTCTCAACTATGTAACCCAATGATAGTTACAACTTGGTGAGGTTAAATGATCGAGTCGAATCTGAAAAACTATAAAATAGAGTGATTTGATCACCTCAACCATACCAAAATATGAATCAGCTATTATAGTATATTGGTTCAATATGGTTTGTAAAATTCCTTAGGGTATCAATACATGTAATGTTTTTTTAATATAAAACTAATTTGTATTTTTCATTATTAGGCACATGTTGTATAACTATGCACCTTAAATATGTGGTGTGTTGAAACTATGTATAATAATGGTGCCAATATATAGAATTCTTCCACAACTATGAATCTAAAACATATAGCTATGTGCTTTGGCCATTTTGGATAACTATGTAAGTGTGGAAGACATGATTCCAAATCATACCCCCACTATATACGAAGAAATATAAAAAATGTTATAAGTCCCAATGTGGAGGACATGTTTCGAAAACATTCCCCTAATGTAAACTAGAGATTCTAAGTACTGAATAGGTGTATATAACATCCTTCCAAATCATGTCCCCACTAAATTTGTGAACTAGTATAAGTACCATATACTAAATAAATGTGGATAACATGCTTCCCAAGCATCCCCTAATGAATTTGAAAATTGTGAAAGTATGGAGCCATATCCATATGGCATGCCCCCACTAAATCTACAAACTTATACAATTACCAAATTTTAAATTAGTGTAGAGAACATACTTCCAAATCATGCCCCCACTAAATCTACAAATTGATATAAGTACCAAATACTGAATGAGTGTGGACAACATACTTCCAAATCATGCCCCCACTAGATCTGAAAATTATGCCAAGTATGGAGAACATACTTCTCAAACATGCCCCCACTGATATTCCCCCTTTATAAGGTGATGTAAAATTAGGAATTGGGAGTTACCTCCCCTCAAAAGGGTGAGACAAATGTAAAATCTGTGAATGTAACCATGTGGCATATAAAAGGAACATGGCTAGGTAAATATATCATTGAAGTGCATAGAACCAATGTGATCACATATAGGCCTAAAATACATCATAAAGATCATGGAAGCATCCATATAATAAAAATACAAGCTTAAAAATAAAACAAACACACATAAAAGATATCCCAAAAGTAGGTCAATAAGAAATGGTCCAAAGAGACCACAAACAAGAGTGTGTTTAAATTCCACATAATTGAATGGATATGACTTAGTCAATTTTACATGAAAGCAAGAATGACATAATTAAATGTCCATACAACAAATAATGACATTATGAAAATGTTAAAGAAATCATACATAGGCATGTAGGCTACAATAAAATGGGCATATTCAAATGCTAAAACAAGGAATAACAAATACTCATGGATGTACATAAAGCAAAGCATAAGTAACTTGCATAAACATGCCATATTATCCCATAGATAAAATGTGTTAGGAAAAGTATGCAAAGTTTATGGCATATGAAGAACCCTATGTAGTATATAAACATGGATAATAGGAATATGTAAGTGCATATGTTAACTCAAACATTATAATATAGAGTGATAATCAAATAATATACCCTATGTGTATCAATATCGAAGAACTGGATGCCCCCAATGTCCATATGACATGAGTAGATGGGAATCTCAACATCTGAAATAGGAGTGTATTATGTATCTATGTATGCATGTATCACACCTAATGTATAAATGTGACACATATGTGTATGTAGGAGAAACCAAGTATGTCATCTATAAATATGGAAGTAACACATGGATGCTAAGGAGCTAATAAAATATGTAAGTGCCAAAATTATTTTTGGAGTTTTAGATGTTTTTGATTTTTTGGTATTTTTGGAATTTTTAGAGTACTTTTAATCAAGTAGGTCCTCATCCTCAAAAGGTATTAGGTCACTAAAAAATTATTTCATGCTTTGTTTATATCAATGTAGTGCCAATACCTCAGTTTTTGAGTGTAATGGTTTACCTATTATTGATGGTATAGCCATCATGCCCATCATGTTGGATGTAAATTAGCATACCCATATTATCAGTTATTTACACACATGTTTTCAGGATCTAGTTTAGAATTCCATTCAACTAGAAAATTTTGTCCAAATTTTAGCTTCAAATATGGTTCATGTTTAGTTATCCATATAATTGAAACTTATACATGTGAGCCAGAAGCAATGGGTAATCAAATGTATCCTCAAATTTTTTGATCTAATGGATATTATGTTACCTCATCGATATCATGTCACAATTATGCTATAAAAGTGGTACCACAAATGGTATCCCACTATTTTTTATCAAATTAGATATTTTGAAAGTATACCCCCTAAATATAAGCAATAATAGTTAAATATTCATGCTTTTATCACTTTGAGGGATGGTTCTCATCTGAAAGATAGGAAGGATTTGGCCTTTTACCTACTATGGATGCAATATGTATGGATCCTTCACTATTATATGGGTGGATACTATTTTTTAATGTCACACATTGACTAGTAGTATGGATAATAATTTGATGATAATTATAATATGGTACTCATTTTGTGGGAATAAGTCTATTACTATATTTATGTTAAGTAGAAGGTAAAGAAATCATATTATGTTCAATTAATAAAGATAAGATTGTATCAATAGTGTCTTATTGTGGCATTATTTGTAAATTTAGTTGTGAAGGTTTTTGAGAAGTCTCCACATTGTTTACAAGTTGTACTTGCATTTGGCCCTTATAAGGTTGAATAAATGCTTTTAACCAAGAGGTATATATGGAATAATAGGAATTTACATGCTCATCAACTATTTTTATTTTACCATTATTTACATTCAATGTTTTATTTTATGCAAGTGGGTTTACCCTATATGTTCTAAGATCCATAGGTTCAAATAAATTATCTGATAAGTGATCGACTGGATAAATTTTTAATTTCACATTTTCTCATCATTTATATCATAGGTTGTAATATCATCATTGTCATAATAATATGAACATGGAAATCATTTTTTTTAGTATTAACCAATAAAGGAAGTTCAAATTGTGGTGATTCTTGTGTGTTGATTGGTTGTTTTAGTAATGGGTCCTTTTCTTCATCCATATTTGTGTGGACCTTAGATCTTAATGCCTTATTTTTAATTAGAGATATTTTACTTATCTCCCATATGTTATATGTATGTATTTATTTAATAGGAATGAATTTTTTAGGTGATATTACTATAAGGATGCCTTTAGTTTCAAAATTTATCATTTTACAAACTTTGAAAATACCATCATCGGTGGGCATGGACAATAAGGTCCCCTCATGTATGAATTTGACACATTGATGAAGTGTAGAGGGGATAGATTTCATTAAATGTATCCAAAGTATAACCAAAATTAAATTATAATGTAAATATTGATACATGACTTAAAATATAGTTGAAATTATTTTGGGTCCTAAGGTCATATCCAATTTAATTTATCCAATTGGCTGGCTATGTATATTTTAAAACCCTTTTATATGAATAAAAATGCTTTGGATAACAGTTGTTTGATATACATGGTTTTTTATAATCATATGCTATAAATGTTTAGGCCTGATCCATTATCAATGAACATTCTTTTGATACCTTTATTTTTTGTTTTTTCACATGTATGAACAAATGCAAATTTTGGTCAACAACATTTTTGGATGGTAAATGTATTAGATCAAAGGTGATGATCTAGTCATTATTATTAAGATCTTACATAATATATATGAAATAAGTAGAGTCAATATTACTTTGTAATTGTGTTTCATGCAATGCTTCATATAAGATATCATCATACACGTTATATTTATTTATAAGCATAAGGATTGAATTCTTAGCACATGTATTGTTCAATTGGTCAATAATGACATATCCATTGGATGTTATTAAAATCCTAGGTTTAGGTGACACTTATTGTCTATTAACAAGTGATGAGATGGTTTGGGACACCTTACCTCTTCAATTATTAATAATATGTACCACGTAGTCCAATATAAGTCATGGGTTAATAATGGGTGCAGATGGTTTATGTCATTCAAATAAGATATAGGTAGGACAAAAGGTTGAGAACATGATTTTTAGTGCATAGATATGATCTTTATAACATTTCAAAATGAATTTTGAAGAGATATTAATTATTGTGTTTTATTTAAAACATTCTCAATATTGGTATGTGTTTGATTATAATATTTGACAAGGCAAGTAATGTATCAAAATATAAAAAATATGCGATATTATAATCCAAAATGGATAATGGATCCATCTTTGTTTCACATATTATATGAAAATTAGGGGATATCAAAATAGAAAAATTATAAAACCCTAAGTGACATAGGGTTTGATATTCAAAGATCAAGTTCACCAAATGTTTAAGCCTAAAATGAAATATGTGTTGTTTTCATTTTATACATAGGGTTAAGAATATATAAATGAAATGGCACAAGGGTGATAATAAAATATATGGTAGGCCAATTAAATGCTAAACTCAGATATAAGCATACACTAAATTTATTATGTTGAGATAGCCTACGCATGGAAAGTACAACTAGGCTAGATATAAAAATGAAAATGAAAAGAAGTACTTAACTGGATCTAATGTTAATGTAGTTATATATATAGAATAGGATAAAATTAGATGGGAAGATATTTTTAGAATATTTTTTAGATTCTATATCTGGTGTTTTTGGTTATTTGGACAATTATCTTAGCCCTGAATAGTTACATCAACGCTACTGTCTGAGTCTGACGATAGTGTCCTATATGGAATATATAGTCAAATAGGATATGAACACCTAGATGCTTCTAGGTTTATCTTTGCATTAATTTTGGTGCATTAAAATCTAGGTCATGGATATTTTATCCTTTTTAAATGGCAAAATTGTATCTTTTTATCTTTAATGTCACCTTGGGTAAAAATGGGTTACTAGGCACATGATGTCGATCTGACCCTAATAACACCTATTGTTGAAGGATTATATCTACATATATAATAATATAGAAGAGGTTTTTGGAATAAATATTATTTATATTGGGAGTAAACTATTCTTCAAAAAATATTTCTATCAATTTCACTTAAGCAATCATATACCATTCAAACAAGCCTATAGATCTAGCATGCATAAACACCTATCCACATAAGCATGAAACATAATAAAACATCACATATATGGGAAACCCTCAAAGGGAATAAAATAAAATAATATATAATAATGTAATATATCAATATAATACAAATACAAAATTTAATTAAGCACCCACTTCACATGGAACACCAACTCCAACTAGCTAAGCACTAACTTAGCTAGGATTTAATACAAACCAAATTTCAAGGAGACACCAAACCATTAGATGAATCATCACCAACTCATAAAAATGATTTATTTTATCACCTTAATGACACATTTTTTATTAACCAACTGATGATGACCACCTCTTCATCTCCACACACTCTTAGCCTTCTCAAACTGCCTTCTAGGTCTCTTCGCTTAATTAGGACTCTTTAAGACTGATTAGGTCATATGAACTTGATCATAATACATATAATTTTTTTTATATATTAATAAATAATCCTATGAAATATTATTTTTGTCTATAATACCTATTTATACTCAATAAAGTTCTATATTGTTTGCTTACACTTCACACAAACAAACATGCCTAAAACTACCTTGTATATATACAAGCCTCTTGCTCATATAATTCATAGTCAGCCATATAAACTTTCACATATGGATTATAATTAAATTATTTATCATAAGACGTTTCATTCATTAAAAAATAATTAAAATAGGTCAGTCATAACATATAGGACCAAAACATCTCTTAGGCCTTAAGGAGACCTATTTCATTTAGGCCTTTATTAGCACACGTACCCTTTAAAATCCTTGGAACACTTTAAAAATACTCATATAGTAGTAAAATATCATATGTAACTAAAATATACCCCTTATAATATCATATTAGGTACATGAAATATTTTATATCCAATCACCACTTGAAGCATGCCATTAGTACAGTTCATAATTAGGCTTGTGTATACCCAAAAAGTCTATCTTGAACTACTAAAGATGAAACACAATTTAGATTTAAAAAATGTAAATAAATAAAATATATATAATATATATGACCTTATGAAAATAATAATATGATTTATACTTCACATCTTAGGATAAAAATTCTTAAACCTTTCTCTGCAAATGGCTCACTTAGAACTGCCAGAACACTCCAAAATCCAATCATGAACAACTTGATCTTCAACACTTGAAAGAACACATATCATTAAAAATAACACCTTAAAAATATTATTTTATATATTTATATCATTATAAATTATAAATTTAATAAGTTAAAATATCAAATATTGGTTTTGCAAATAAAGCTTTTGTCTTCAGTACACATAATCAAACATGGACCAGTCAACCCATTTTGGCTTCAACATTTCAATAAATTTCACAAAATATAATTTTTTTTAAAAATAATGGATAGGAATTAAAATTCAATAATATCAACACCATGTACATTATATTATTATACTTATGGAATATAGCCTCAAAATCATCATTGTAACTTGCTTACCTATAACTACTAGTTTGCCTTAAAACACAATCATGGTGACAATGACCTTCAACCACTTATATGACTATTTATAGAGAATCTTGATGAATTTTGATGATATTATGACATAATTATACAATTATAAAATATAAATATAACATGTTCAAATTTTAATATTGGTCTTGCAGACCAATCTCATGACCTCACTGTACATAGACCTCATTGAGCTAGATAAGTCAACTTGTGATCAACTTTTTTCTATATAAAATGATATAAAAACTTATATTAAAAATTAATATGTATTAAAATTATTTAAAAATGTCTCCATGAACTTTTATTCATACATATTTCATGATAACACATCCCTAATCATCTTTTCACTTTTGCTTGGGTTTCTCACTATTTGCACCATTAGGACTGTTAGTAACAGGTTGTCTTAGATGACTAGTTTATCACACATAAGGGATAAAACCTACCTATGAAACATAATTGGCATAAAATATAATTATAAAAATTATCTAAATAATTATTTCAATACTTTTACTTGGTCAACTTGGACTACTACAACAAATCTTTGAGAAACTAGGCCTTTCCTACAGAGTCCACTCACTCACCTGAAGACTCAATCAGACCTAGAGATGATTGGGAGTGTTTAATATAATATCTAATAATTTTAAAAAAAAACATTTTAATTACTTTGTAACAAATTATTCAACATCAGGTCACTATTAGGTTCTTTGAGGGCTTAAACCATCTTCCACTGTTAGCAATCATTCATAAATTTTAGCCCCTCATTCTAGATAATAATGCCTATAACTCTAAGATATTATCCTTTCCCATATACCATGAATATATTGGGTTACCATTTAGAGGTTACATATTCCATTAAATACCTGAAAGTCTTTCTTAGGTTGGGAACCCTTCATTATGTGTACATGATAGACCTCAAAACCAATTTTCATGTATTTTATTAGAAAACATACATTGATAATTTTTTAACATATTAAAACATCATATAATACCTATTTACATTCTCAAATAATCATAATTTCCTTGGAAACTAATCCTAATACCCCTTTAGGTCATACTCTCTTTCTTTGCTTGCTTAGACCTTGACCTGTAAACCACCTTAGGCCTTGAAACTAACCTTCATGCCTATTTAAAATATCTCAACACATAATATAAATTCAATAAAACCTCTTACCATTCTCATCCACTAACATACATACTTCACATTCCTTGAAAATATAACATTATATCTCACAAGACTAGACATGGTCTAGAGTGGCCTAGGTGTAAACTAGGTCTATAGGTCCTACCCTTGTAGGCTCACCCTAATACTCACATGAGTGATATAATGATTCATATACATAATAAATAAATGTTATACAACCTTTCATTCCTATTTTCATTAATTTCACCAAGCCATCATAACCCTTCATGCACAAGACTAGGCATCATATACACATACCTTCTCAAGTCACTTACTAGGGTCAAACACTTGATAATTGATATTGAAACATTTTTTGATGATTATACATCTTAATCACATTAATTACATGATCCTAAAATAATTTCATACCTATGCACAATCCTCTTCATGTTCAGCATACACATGCTTAGGATATTACCATGCTCTTTATAACTAGGCTTCTCAAGACCCCTTGTATTCAAGGACTAACACTCAAAACACGCTTACCTTGTACTCACTAGACAACACTCTTGCACCACTATAACAATAAATTTATAATCAACATGCTCTCATTAACTCATGTAGAACTCTAATGCCTCATATCCATGCTTACTTGATCATCAATCCTCATTTTAACAACACTGACAATCATCACACTACCCTAAATCATGACATTGAACTTGATATCAAATAATAGAGGAATCACTAGGTTTCCTTAAAATTCTCTCTCAACAAATAGACATTAGATTTCCTTCAAATTATCTTAAATACAACTCACCACACATCTTCACTAGATGTACCTTTACATCAATGACATCAACCTTAACATCAATGACAATATTTCTCAAAAAACTCCTCCTTTGTCATTGATGCTAAAACATTATTTAAAATGGTCACTCTCATCTCCCCAAATCTATTCAATATTATTTCTTAAACTTTATCCCCCTTTGACATTACTGAAAATGGGTCATACATATTGTAACCTATAGAATCACACCTTATTGAAACATAGGTTGTGAATCATTACATGAGCATACTCCCCCTTACTCCATGCATACCTCCATAAAATGATCTCTAAACACAAGACCACTCACCTTGTCCTTATCATGATTGATATGATAAAAATATCTGATCATACACTAGGACACCATATTTTTGTCATGAACTACACTTGGAGCTTATGAACAACCTGAATAATTTACCCTCAAACCAAACATCCATCATGCTTCTACTAACCAAATAGTGTCTCCATGATTCCTAATGGATTTACCTCTTTCCATATTATACTAAAACAACACAAGTTTAGGATATTCCCAAATCTACATGCTCTCACAAGATTGAATATCCTTCATTATCCTTTGAGACTTGATTGGAAATATAGGATTGGCCTCTTCATCAACTATTTGATCATCAATATGAGCTAATAACAGACATTTTTGACTTGATTTCTCATATAAAGTATGCTCTACCATATAAAACATTCATTTTGATCTTGTAGATTGATCATGACTAACCTTTACTATCTTTGGTTTCAACACATTCATTTGCCTTCTCTCTTTCACTCTAGGGGATTCAAATCTCTTATTTTAACATGATGACCTTCTAACTTTATTAGGGTATAATATTTAAATGTGTCCCACATAATGACAACTATAAAAAATAACCTCATACATATCCTTGACTAATGTGAATTGTGATTCCTTCCATATACCCATGAGTACTCATTATTTGAGGGTCTTCTACACTCACTTTCTCTATGATAAAATTGATTACTTACAAAATAGTAAACATTGAATGAATTATCATACATTATAGCATTATTCTATTTTATTAGTCTCTTTATGTTGTCTTTATTATCTTCAATGGTCTTCTCTTTCACTTGAGCTGCCTCTTTTTTTGGTTTTCTTTGAAACCAAGACCTATCATATCACTTGAATTATTCCTCTTTAGATTTTAAGTTAGTATTGACTATCTCCATCTATCCTTTAATTTAATTGATTATATCATCATAATCCTTGGATGTGTTACTCAATCTTTCCTCAAAAAAATCAATCTCCTCTTCGTAGTCCTTAACTAATGATCTTAGTTTGTGATTCTTCTTTCTTTGGAACTACAACTCCTCTAGAGCACTTACTAATTCTACCTCAAGGTTCACTTTAGCTTCTTATTCATCTGATTCTATGGCCATGAATAAGGTTTAACTATTTCCATGTTCAAGTTAATAAAAACCATCATAACTATTAGATGTACTTGTGTCACCTACATCAGATGAGTTATTATCTTATTTGGTGTAAAAACTTCTCTTGTTCTTGAACGAACCTTTCCTATCTTCACACTTCCTAAAATATTTCTTGTTCTTATCAGGCTTATAGACTTTATTATCATGTTTATCATGTTCATCATGCTCAATTTTATCCTTTTTAGGACACTTTTATTCAAAGTGACCAATCTTACCAAAGTTGAAACATTTGAAGGTAGACTTACTCTTGTACTTACCAGATCCAAACAATAACTTCCTTACAAGCATGGCTATTAGTTGATCATCATAAACATATGATAATTTATTATCCTTTATACTCTTGGATTTTGAATTATTTTTATTTTTAAATGTTGATTCTTTCTTGGGAGTCATTCCTTCATTTGTTCTCATCTCATAGTCACTCAAGATGCCACAAAGCCCATCCATTTCTAATTTGTCCAAATCTAGCATCTCTTGTACTATAAACACCTTAAAATCAAAATTAAGAGTTAGTGATATCAATAAATTTTAAATAAATGTAGAATATTTCACTTCTTTTCCTAGTCCTCTAATGACATTGACAACTTCATCAACCTTCAACATGTAGGATACAATGTTTTCATCTTCAGACTTTCAAACTATCTCTAGTGGGTTTATAACTTGGCCATGTTCACCTTTATGTCTACTTCATATATAGTATTCAATTTTTCCCATATCACTTTAGATGAATCATGGTGCATTACCGTCACATATTCTACATCTGATAGTTCACATAGAATGGCATTCATTGCCTTAGAATTAATTTCATTTTCCTTCTTGTCTACTGCATTAGTTGGTGGTGTAGAAGGTAAAGTATATCCATCCAAAACTGATTACCATATGTCATGGCCCATTTAAATTATATATTTCCCAATTTTTATTCTGTAAAAGGCACAATTATTTCCATTTAATAATGAATCCTTACTAGTAGAGAAACCACCTTGAGCTTGGTGACTAGCCATCCTTGCTTCTAGGATCACCATTAGGCTATTAGGCCTGCATCAAAGGACCAGATCTATTACAAAATTTCAAAATCAAAATTAATAATAATGGGGGTTTGAATCAGTCCTAAAAAAAAATCATTTTCAATTTTACTTAACCAATCATATACCGTTAAAATAAGCATATATATCTAACATGCATAAACACCTATCCACATAAGCATGAAACATAAGAAAAAAAATCACATATATGGGAAACTCTCAAGGGGAATAAAAACTAATGATATATACCAATGGAATATATTCCTATAATAAAAAAACCAATATTTATGAATCACCCACTTCATATGGATAATCAACCCCAACTAGCTAAGCACCAACTCACCTATGATTTATCAAGCATCAAATTACAAGGAGACACTAACCCCCTACATGAATTAGCACTATATTATCCACTTGATTTATTTTATCACCTTTAGGAAACCTTGTTTCTAAAACAAATAATTATGACTACCTCTTTATCTCCTCACACTCTTAGCCCTCTCAAACTGCCTTCTAGGTCTCTTTGCTCAATTAGGTCTCTTCAAGATTGATTAGGTCATATTACCTTGATAATAAAATATATAGACTTTTTAAAATATTAATCACTGATCCTATACACTCATTTTATATTCTATAGGACGTAATTATACTAAAAAAAAATACTATCTTGTTTTTTTACACTCCACACACATAAATAGGACTAAAATTAACTTGTATATATACAAACCTCTTGCTCATATAATTATTAATTGGACATATAAAATTTAACATATGGATTATAATTAAATTAATTCTCATAAAACATTTCATAAATTAATAAATCATTACAATAGGTTGGTCATAGCATATAGGACCAAAACCTCTTTTACACTTTAAGGAGACCTAATTTAGTTAGGCCTTTATTAGCACATGTTACGCTTTGAACTCCTTCAAAAACTTTTAAAATCATAATATAGTTTTAAAATATGATATGTCACTAAAATATACCCCTGATAATATTCTATTGTTTCCATGACATCTTTTAAATCCAATCATCACTTGAAGCATTGCATTAGTATTGTTCACAATTAGACCTGTGTATACCTAGAAAGTCTGTCTTGAACTACTAAAGATAAAAAACAATTTAGATAAATAAACATGGAAATAAAACACATATAAAGAATATGTTTTACCACAAGTACATCATAATATTATTTATAATTCACATCTTAGGATAAAATGTCTTAAACCTTTCTCTACATATAGATCACTCCAAAACCCTATCAAGAACACTAACACCTTCAATATATATATATATATATATCACAAGATTGAATTTCAAATAAATGTCTTACAAACCAGTCTTCTATCTTCAATACACAGTCAAACTTAAACTAGTCAACCCATTTTGGCTTCAACATTTAAATCACTTCAATTGACTCTTAAACATTATAAAAATCATGGATAGTAGATTAAAGTCAAAAATATTAATAGAATGTACATTATATGCTTATACTTAGGTCATAGAGCCTCAAACTCATCACTGCAACTTGCTTACCTAAAATTGTTAGTTTGCCTTAAAACACATCAATGGTGACAATGACCTTAAAATACTTATATGACTACTTACAGAGAATAATAATGAACTTTTATGATATTATGATATCATTATAACATTCTAAAATATAAATATAACATTTTCAAATGGCAATATCAGTCTTGTAGACCAATCTTATGACCTCGTTGTACATAAACCTCACTAAGCTAGACAAGTCAACTCGTGAGGAATGTTTTGATATATACAATGATTAAAAAATATATATATAAAAAAATAATATGTATTAAAACTATTTAAAAATTTATATATTCAATTTTTCTAATCCATATTCCATGATAACACATCCTTAATCATCTTCTCACTTTTGTCTAGGTTTCTCACTATTTGCACCATTAAGTCTGTTAGCGACATGTTGTCTTAGATGACTAGTTTAGAACACCTAAAGGATATAAAATTAAAAAACCTAATTTAAATAAAATATAGGTCTCAATCTTATCCATCCAATTATTTTCATGTTTTTACTTGGTCAATGTTGAATGCTACAATAAATCTTTGAGAAACTAGTTCTTTCATGTAGGGTCCACTCACTCATTTGAAAAATAAATCACACCTATATATGGATGGGAGAGTTTAATAAGACCTAAAATATATAAAATAGACAAAATAATCCATTCTAATCACTTTAGAACAACTTATTCAACATTGGGTCACTATTACGGTGCTTTGAGGATTCAAGCCATCTTCCATTGTTAGCAATCATTCATCAAGCTTATCCCCTCATTATATAAAATAATGAATATAAATTTGATTTGGGAACATTTAAAATATAAAATTAATATATTTATTTACAATGTAGAGGTTAAACATGACAATGAACACCTAAAAGTCATTCTCGGGTTGAGAACCCTTCATTATGTGCACAAGAGAGACATCAAAACCACTTTTCATGTCTTTTATTGCAAATCATGAATTAAATTTTTTTGAACATGTTTTAAAAATAATATAATACCTATTTTAATGATAAAATTCTCATAATTTCCTTAAAAACTAATATTGATACCCCATTAGGCCATATTCTCTCTTTGCTTGCTTAGACCTTGACCTATAAACAACCTTAGGCCTTGAAATTGACCTTCATGCCTCTTTAAAAGATATAAACAACTAATATATATGAAATAAAAATTATTACCATTATAATATAATACTATACATATTCAACATGCCTTGACAATATACCACTATACCTCATTAGGCCAGGCAAGGTCTAAACCACTAGGTCTATAAGTGGTCTAAGTGTAGACTAGGTTTGTAGGTCCTAACCCTGTAGGATCATCTTGAGACTCACACGAGTGATTAAATACATTGTATAAATACTAAATAAACATTATAAAACCTTTCATTATTTTTTTCATTCATTTTACTAAGACATCATGACCTTTCATGCATAAGACTAGGCATCCTATGCACATACCTTCTTAAGTCACTTACTAGGTTCAAGCACTTGACAACTAATATTGAAACACTATTTGATGATTATACACCTTGATCACATTACTTAAATTATCATAAAACAATGTCATACCTTTACATAAACCTCTTTATTCTCACCATTCACATGCTCATGATATGACTATGCTCTTTATGACTAGGTTTCTCAAGATATCATGTATTCAAGAACTAGCACTCAAAACATGATTAACTTGTACTCACCAAAAAAAACATTCACACCAATATAATAATATATTTCTAATGAACATCCTCTCATGACCTCATGAAATCCTAGATCCTCTTGTCCATGCATCACTACTTATTTGATCATCAAACCTCTTTGTGATAACACTAACAATCATCAAGATGACCTAAATCATGACATTAAAATTGACATCAAATAATATAGGAATCATTGGGTTTATTTAAAATTATCTCTCAAAAAATATACATTAGTTTTCCTTCACATTATCTCAAATACCATTTGTTGGTTGAATATTTTGTCGATCAGCGTATTGATAAACAAAATAGGTTTGATCAGCCAAAGTAAGAAGATTGG
Organism: Torreya grandis; assembly: GCA_037957365.1. NCBI lineage: Eukaryota > Viridiplantae > Streptophyta > Pinopsida > Cupressales > Taxaceae > Torreya > Torreya grandis. The sequence goes on from JARHVA010003527.1 coordinate 1,464,524, forward strand.
TCATCCAAATGTGTAGGTTTACCACATGAAAAGGGGACTAATCTCTCCTCTCATCAAGGTGAGGTTCCCTATATATATATATATATATATATATATATATATATATATATATATATAGAGAGAGAGAGAGAGAGAGAGAGAGAATAATACTCAAGGGTAGCATAAACCATCGATCTCTCTTTTATCAGAGATGATGCATGCAGATCAAAGGAGAAATTTCAAGGGAAATGATAGAAAGTACTATTATTTCAAAATTACTATTCAAAAAACCACAAGAATACTCTTGGTAGTAATTGCAAAATGTAACCAAGTATGTAGTAACTAGCAAATTGAGATGTAGAACAAAGTCTCCACCTAAATTGACCAAGAGTGAGACATGCAGGAAAATGAGGGCACAAAGTCATCCCAAGGTCCTTTACATAGAAACAAAAATAAAACACACAAAAGGTAATTATGGGGCACAAAGTCTCTCCACAGTTGACTTCGAGACACCTTCCTGACTACTTTCACTAATTTTTCTTGTTGAATTAAATGAACAAAAAATATATTAAGGAAAAAGACATAAGAATAGTTTCCCCAACAATAAAGATATCATAGCACAAAGTCTGAAAAGTCACTTTCTTTCTTATTCTAATAACAAAATATGATCAACAATCTGAGCTCAAAGTCTCAGTGATGCCTTTCAATTTGGGCAGAGTTTTCTTTCTGATTGTCAGAGAGAGATCCCTTTTACAATAACAAGAGAGTCCCTTATATAGGCTCTTCAAGAAGGACCTGGGAATAGTAACACATCATGTTGCATTGAAATTTGTTAAGAATACATGCTAAAATTTAGAGGCATTTACCAATTTGCCTTTCTCAATGCAAATAAATGGGTCATGCTATTGAAAGTTTGCATCTTTCAATGTCCACCTGGTGATTTGATCCTTCTTCATCATTCCTCCTTTTCTGGTTAACTGATTCGGGTCCTTGATTCAATTTGATACTTTGTTCCTTAGTCACTTCCTCCTGATCTTGGCCTTAAAGCCTTTGAATGCATTCAGGTCTATAGATTTAAACTTACAAGGATCAATGGCTATTTCATTGTCACAACTTTGACGTCCGCAGGCACGTCACTTTCCTCAACAATTCCTTTGGATTTCTTGTTTTGCATCCTCCCAAAGGGGAGGTGACCCTTCAGCTTTGGAAAGTGTCCTTTAATTTGGTAGCTGAGATTCCCCCATAAGGGCACCTGCCTTTCAGGGTCCTTCAGTGGCCTTTTATCTTTGGAGTCCTTCGGAGCTTTCTCGTGGACTTTTCCTACAGACTTTTCGTATGGACAAAAAGTTCAGAGACATTTTTTCAAAAAAAAGTCCACGATAATTATTGCTTTGTCTTTGGCCTTGAGAAACTCCTTCGGGCCTTCCTCCCGCAACCTTTCTGAATTCCTTCAGACTTTTTATCCGAAGGAATTCCTTCAAACAAAAAGTCTGAAGGAATTATGCCTTAGTCTTTTTCCTGAAGGAAATCCCTTTATCTTTCAGCTACCTTAAGCAAAATTTTGAAAGAACTTACCTTTGCAGCTTCCTTGAAAATGACCCTTCTGAAGGGTGATTTTATCAACCAAGTGCCCTTTGCAAGGGCACTTGTCCTTCAAGAGGCTCTCTTAAACTTTTGCATTGAACTACTCTTTTGAACCAAGATTTGAACCAACCATTGAACCAAGATTTAAAACAAGCTAATGAACCCTTTGATTGAACCAAAAAGTGTTGAACTATTTGATGAACCGAGTGAGTGAACCAAAGCATTGAACCAACTGAATTAAACCAAGCCTTTGAACCAAAGTGGTTTAATGGTTCATCAGTTCAATCGGTTCATTCTCTTTGATTTGGCTAAGTTATTTTGATCCTCATTGAACCAAATGCGTTGAACCCGTTGAACCTTAAACCCATTGAACCTTTGAACCAAAGTGGTTCAATGGTTTAATGGTTCAAGCCTCAAAATTTCATTCTTTTGATTGAACCTAATGTTGAACCTTTGAACCTTTGAACCTATTGAACCTGTTGAACCAAAATGGTTCAAGGTTCAATGGTTTAATGGTTCAATCCTTGCTTAGAAGCTTGTTGATGAACTCTTGTGGTTGAACCTAGTCATTAAACCAACTCTGAAATTGCCCAAGTGTTGAAAGCTTGTTTCTTTCCTGCAAAGTCTGTAGAAATCAACCTGCAAAGCTTGTTAAACTTGGCCTATAGAGTCTTTAGATTTTCTTTTCCTATAGAGTCTGTAGATTTATCTTCTTGTAGAGTCCATATATTCAAGCCTATAGAGTCTGTAGATTTCTTAGAAGCTTAAAAAATGAGGAATTTGGATGCCTAGGACAAATTTTGAAGAGGGAAGAGACAATTTTGGTCTGTAGGACCAAAATAATTCAAATGTTGTCCAAAAAATGAGTGATATTTTTGGGGGACAATAGCTGGCTCTAGTTGGGGAATTTTTATCAATTATAAAAATAATTGAAGGGAGTAGAATCTAGAATCTCTAGTGTCTTCATGTGTACCATTGGGCTATCGAGTCATGCTATCCAGAAATAAAAGGCATCAAAAATGGAAACAAAAAAAACAAAATAGAATTAAAAACTATACAAATATATATATATATATATATATATATATATATATATATATATATATATATATATATATATATATATATACAGATACAATGATCTGATACTTCAAGAGTTGAAGTGTTTCAGATGCTGCTTCTTGAGAGGTAGTGAAAATAGTGTGCCATCTTGGTAAACCAATAGGAAACCATTTTGTCCCCAGAAATGGTGATGAGCGAATAGAACTCTCCACCAGGAAACTAATTTTTTGCATCATCCTCTTGGCTCTTTCTTCTTCTTGCTCCATGGCAGGATGTGGTCTTTAATTTGAAATCCATAACTCCTTGCTTTCTTGGCAAAGGGTTACTTTGCCTAATTTTGATTTGTAGTAGCATGGTCCATTACCATAATTGGTTAATCTTCTAGTTTAGTCTAACACATGATTGGATTGTCGACATAAAACTCTTGACAAATTATTAGCTTAGCATCTCCTTTGATGTGGAGGAGTTTGATCTCTTCATCTTGAACAATCTTCAATCTGAGCAACAGAGATTCACATCCAGCTATATTGTTGGTATTGCTAAATTGCAAATTACATGAAGGAAGAATATCTCTTTGAGGGGATATCAATATAGTCTTGACTCCAACATTGGTGGAAGAATTTCTACCATTGGATTCCAGGATCCAAGCATCATCAGAAGCTGATCTCCTATCATATTTATCTTCATTAGAGATGGAAGATCCTTCCTTATTTGTACTACACCCTACTAATTCTTTTGATGTTTTGTTTGGATGAAATCTTGGATTTCTAGCTACAGGACTTTCATCAGTTGAGACATGAGCATCCTCTCTGGTCAAGAAGTAATTACCCTTGCCTAAAGGCTCAAACAAAATTTGAGCTATAGGGGCTGACATTTGAGTGACCACAATTTTTGCCTCAAACAGGTCCACACTTGGTTCTCCACCAATGTTTAATTGCTTAGGATTTGCTTACAGGGATTCAAACTCAGTCATCAAAATTTTGGATTTCTTGACATGATCAATCATGGTAAATGACTAAGATGGATAGGGAAGAGAGGATGGGAGTTCATCCTTTTGGTTTTTAGGAGGAGGAGGACTGATCTATGAATTTGAAGTAGAAAGTGCAAATATGTTTGATGTACTTAATTCTTTGGCAATCACCAGGTCCTTTGACTATAAAGGAAGAGGGGTTCTCTACTTAGCAATTGAAATTGTTGGTTCGGGTTGCTCCTCTATCTTCTCTTTGTCGGCCTACTAGGCTGATTGGTTCTTGGACCTAGTGAATACTGTGTATGATCCTTCGATTGCTTCACCTTCACTTCTGGGTTCATCCTAGAAATTCAAGAAATTAATATGGGAGTCACCAAATGATTCTTCTAGATCCTCCCTGAAGAGATTAGCGTCATTTTCTTATTTGAACTTAGGTTGAAAATAAGAAACATGCTCTATTTCTAGATATCTAACTATTGAGTTGGTTGGAGATGCTTCAAGGGTAAGGTTCCTCTGTGGAGGAGTAAGATGATTTTATTGCCCTTGACTTTTGGTAGCATTGCCTTGATATGGCTGATTAGGGAATGTCCTCCTTGGTATATCTTTATATAGAGGAGTAGAAGACATACCTTGTGACATTTGCCTTTTTAAGGCTAGTAGTTCATTTTCCATCTTTTGAACCATTGGGTCAGTGGTGACTGTGGGTGAGTATTCAGAAGATGAAGAGGGTTTGCCTCTATTTAGGTCTCTCCTTATCTTTCTTACCAATATAAGGTCATCTTCTACCTTAGTAGCCAAGTCTTGAGCAGTAGTAAGGTCTATGTGGCTAGCTCATCTCAGCAGAAAACTTACTTCAGGCAATCGAGAATTAATGAAGAAGTATTTGAGGTTCTGAGGTGTCGATTGGGAAACCATAGGAATCTTATGCCTCAACTTGTCGAACCTGGCAATAAAATCCCTCATAGGTTCATGAGGCTCTTTCTTCATCTGAGTGAGTTTGGCAAGAAAATAATGTGCATCTTTTATGGGTTTAAACCTTGCTTCAAACTTGGCTTTAAGTGTATCCCAGTCAGTCACTGATGTAGCTTGTAGATGGTAGAACTAGTCTGCTATAGCACCTTGTAGTGTCTCCACAAAAGTCTAACTACCACATCTTCAAATTCCACCCCTATAACACCACAAGCTATGTTGAAGGCTACAATGAGTTCATTAGGGTGAACTATCCCATCACCAAAGAATTTGGGGAAATTATTTCTTGAACTACGTGGGAGTTCATGCAGAGGTGGAGTCAAGTTGAGTGGGCCAAAAGAGTTACCCCAGGGGCCTCAAAATGCCATGATTTAATTTATAAAAATAGAGATAACAAATTTGGACAGAGTGGCTACATTACAAAACAAAAATGGAAAAGGACTGGCTCAACTTTAGCTTGAAGCTTGAGGCTTCAAATTGTGCACTCTTTCCCAGCAGCTCTAGTTTTGTAGACTAGATAAAATAACAGAGGTGAAGGAAAATGGTAAGGCTATAATGAATAATGGGTAAGACATTAAATGGAGTCACCAAAGTTTGTAATAGATAAGGGTTATAATGATAATGGGTAAGACATAGGTGATGTTTCAATCTGAAACTTGAGGTTCCAAATTGCACAAAATTATGTATATCCCTAGCGGAGTTGGCAAAAATTATTGGTTGAATATTTTGTCGATCAACGTACAGATAAACAAAATAGGTCTGATCAGCCAAAGTAGGAAGACTGGTCATCCAAATGTGTAGGTTTACCACATCAAAAGGGGACTAATATCTCCTTTCATCAAGGGGAGGTTCCCTATATATATATATATATATATATATATATATATATATAAACAAAAAATAATACTCAAGGGTAGGATAAACCATCCATCTCTCTTTTTTCATAGATGATGCATGAAAATCAAAGGAGAAATCTCAAGGGAAATGATAGAAAGCATTCCTCTTCTTTCAATAGTACTATTTAGCAAACCACAAGAATACTCCTGGTAGTAATTGCAAAATGTAACCAAGGATGTAGTAACCAACAAATTGAGATGTAGCACAAAGTCTCCATTGAATTTCCCAAGAGTGAGATACGGAGGATAATGAGGGAACAAAGTCATCCCAAGGTCCTTTACATAGAAACAAAAAGAAAACGCACTAAAGAAAATTATGGGGGCACAAAGTCTCTCCACATTTGACTTTAGGACACCAACCTGACTACTTTCACTAATTTTGCTTGTTGAATTAAAGGAACAAAAAATATATTAAGGAAAAAGACATAAGAATAGTTTCCCTAACAAAAAAGATATCATAGCACAAATTTTGAAAATTCACTTGCTTTCTTATTCTAATAACAAAATATGATCAACAACTGAGCTCAAAGTCTTAGTAATGCCTCTCAATTTGGGCGAAGTTTCATTTCTGATTGTCAGAGAGAGATCCCTTTTACAATAACAAGAGAGTCCCTTATATAGCCTCTTCAAGAAGGACTTGGGAATAGTAACACATCTATTGCATTGAAATTTTTTAAGAAGACATGCTGGAATTTAGGGTCATTTACCCATTTTCTTTTCTCAATGTAGAGAAATGGGTCATGCTATTGAAAGTTTGTATCTTTTAATGTCCACCTGGTGATCTGATCCTTCCTTATCGATCCTCCTTTTCTCGTTAATTGAATTAGGTCCTTGATTCAATTTGATGCTCTATTCCTTAGTTGCTTCCTATTGATCTTGGCCTTAAATCCTTTGAATGCATTTGGGTCCATAGATTTAAACTTACAAGGATCAATGGCTATTTCATTGTCACAACTTTGACATCTGTGGGCACGTCACTTTTTTAAGCAATTCCTTCGGCTTTCTTGTTTTGCATCCTCCCAAAGGGGAGGTGACCCTTTAGCTTTGAGAAGTGTCCTTTAATTTGGTAGCTGAGAGTCCCCCGTAAGGGCACCTACCCTTTGGGGTCCTTTAGTGGCCTTTTATCGTTGGATTCCTTCAGAGTTTTCTCATAGACTTTTCCCATGAACATTTGACGTGGACAAAAAGTCTATGGATATTTTCCATGGATAAAAAGTCCTCAAGAATTATTGTTGTCTTTGGCCTTAAGAAAATCCTTCGGGCCTTCCTCCCATAGCCTTTCTGAATTCCTTTGGACTTTTTTGTTTGAAGGAATTCCTTTAGACAAAAAGTCCAAAGGAATTATGCCTTAGTCTTTTTCCCAAAGGAAGTCCCTTTGTTTTTTGGCTGCCTTAAACAAAATTCTAAAAGAACTTACCTTTGTGGCTTCCTTGAAAATGACCCTTCCAAAGGGTGCTTTTGTCGACTAAGTGCCCTCCCAGGGGCACTTGTCCTTTGGGAGGCTCTCTTGAACTTTTGCATTGAACCACTCTTTTGCACCAAGCTTTGAACCAACCATTGAACCGAGCTTTGAAACAAGCTGATGAACCCTTTTATTGAACCAAAAAATGTTGAACCATTTGACGAACTAACTGAGTGAACCGAAGCATTGAACCAACTGAATTGAACCAAGACTTTGAACTAAAGTGGTTTAATGGTTCATTGATTCAATCAGTTCATTCTCTTTGATTTGGATAAGTCCTTTTGATCCTCATTGAACTAAATGCGTTGAACCTATTGAAACTTGAACCTGTTGAACCTTTGAACCAAAGTGGTTCAATGGTTCAACGGTTCAATGGTTTAAGCCTCGAAAATTCATTCTTTTGATTGAACCTGATGTTGAACTTTTGAACCTTTGAACCTATTGAACATGTTGAACCAAAATGGTTCAAGGTTCAATGGTTCAATGGTTCAATCCTTACTTAGAAGCTCACCGATGAACTCTTTTGGTTGAACCTAGTCATTGAACCAACTCTAAAATCGCATAAGTGTTGAAAGATTGTTTCTTTCCTACAAAGTCCATAGAAATCAGCTTGTGAAGCCTGTTGAAATTGGCCTGCAGAGTCTGTAGATTTTCTCTTCCTATAGAGTATGTATATTTCTCTTCTTGTAGATTCTATAGATTTAAGCCTACAGAGTCCGTAGATTTTTGAGAAGCTTGAAAAATGAGGAATTGGAATGCCCAAGACAAATTTTGAAACGGGACGAGACAATTTTGGTCTGTAGGACAAAAATAATTCAAATGTTGTTCCAAAAATGAGTGATATTTTTGGGAGACAACACCATTCACCATACATCTTCACATACAACATCAATGGAATTAACCTTGACATCAATGACAACATTTCTCAATAAAGGGCCTCAGACTTATTTAATTCTCCCTTACATGTTGGCTTGTGTGTGAATCATGAAATGTGTGTAAATTAATTACAATAGTGAACTAGATTTTAACTTGGTAAATCAAGCTCTTGGGCAAGT
>JARHVA010003527.1:1475000-1542500 GCA_037957365.1 Torreya grandis
CATGTTACATTTATGGATCTTTGAGCTATTAATAAAAATCCTTTTGTATTGTTTTACACATTGCATTTTATATTTGACTTTATACTAGATATATACATTATTATTTGAAGGATATACACCAAAAAAATGGCTATGTAATTTATAAATTAATATAATATTATAACAACAGTTGTTGTAAACATATTTAAGGATTAAATGTGGATTATATTAGTATTTATTATACTTGATTACTTCTCCTATACTTTTAATAAAGGATGTTAATCTTGAAATATGATTATATTGAATGAAAACTAGATGGATAGGATTACTATTGAGTAGGTTAATATATTAATGTACTTATTGATTTAGATACATTTAATAGTCAAATAATAACTATTTAGATAGTTATATATGATTTTTTAAGTAATCTAAGCGATAAAACAATTCTAGTGTACTTGTAGGTTAACCTAGTGGGGTTCTAAAAAGTATCCTTGAGCTAACTCTATATACACTTACAAGTTCAAAATGCATGGTCAAAGCACTTAATTACACTAGGATTGCATCCAAATTTAGCATTGAAATAATATTTCTCACACATCATTGTAGCATGGAAGAACTACATGGATTTTTATCCTTCTTCAAAGTATTGGTATGTAGGCAATGCTCAACACAAGAGGTTTTGAGGTCAATAACAAACTCAATCACTAACCCTTTTTTTATTTTACTCATTTTATTCATCTTCATTTATCAATCTAGGGTTTCAAGTGAAGAAGGGGGTACATAGTGTCTTCCATGATAGATTAAGCATCATAGAACACATACATAATACCAACACATAATACTCCACATACCTAGATTTACACACATAGCAAAACCCATACCATATACTAGAACTCCCTACAAATGACAATGTGACATGAATTTTTTTTATTAGCATGGCGTCATCGAAAGATAAAATATAATGTCATTTTAGATTCACAATCATCTCACACAATCACATATCCAGTTCTATAGTCTCAGTCTCATTCTTACATCTTCTGGTTTCTAAATAAGTAATTTATCCATGTTTCTTTCCACTTTTATCATTTTTTCAAATTTATCAAGTTCCAAATTATAAATTCTTAATTTATGTTATACATTCTAATTTTATGATAAAATTTGTCATTATTAGGATCTAAATGTATTTCCTTAATTCCCTAATTATTATAAAACATTGGGATCAAACTAATTAATCTTAAACATAAATCACATCATGATAATATATAGAGACATATATATATTTGGGTATAATAGTGTACCATTATTATTATATTAACACTTCACTAAGGTAGGGACTGAATAATACAATGAATTCTCACAATCTAGACCAATGCAATCAGGGTAATGTAAAGCAATCCAATGCAATCTAGGTCATACCAATACACTATGAGATTGAGGTAGAGCCTTGCTTTTGTAGATCAAGAAAGGTATCATGAATATAGGTAGTTTCATTAATGTAGGTGGTTTCATAAATGCAAATAGTTTTAAGTGGTTTCCTAAAGTCCACTTTCGTCTGTAAATGAGACTTTAGTACAATTTTTTTGTGAGTGTGAAACTTGAAATTTAGTGAAAATTTCCAAGTCCAAATAGGATTATTTTATAATTTCAAAAAATAATAAATCCTAGGAAAGTTACTTAATCACTAAGTAAGCTTAAGGTGTATTTGACAATTTACACCAAAACTACAAAATAATGAAATGGAAATTTATGAAGTCAACCCCTCAAACAACTTATGGCCTAAATTAAAAAGATTACATATATATATATATATATATATATATATATATATATATATATATAAAATTCATTTTGAATGACTTATACCATGTAACATGTCAAAATGGCTTATTAATGATAATAATCTTAATGGAAATATTATTAAAGTTATCCATCATATTTTTTATTACCAAAAAATCATGGTATATATTTTAGGATGTTATTATGAAAAAAAATTGGATAAATTCCCCATCACCCACTAGTGGTCATATGCTCAAGTCAAATAAAGTTATGAAGATAATGCCAAAATTATATGGTCTAATGCTTTCCACTATGAGTGGTATCCATTGCTTAGAATATTATAAGTGGATATTTCGATGTAGGTTATTATAAGTAGCATTTATTATAGTTATTTCCCCTAAATTCTAAGAACTATCATTCTAAATAGTTAAAAATATACATAAAATAATAAATAAATAAATCCACTAAGAGTGGTATCCATTGCCTAGAATATCATAAGTGGATATTTTGATGTAGGTTATTATAAGTAGCATTTATTATAGTTACTTCCACTAAATTCCAAGAAGTATCATTAAAAATAGTTAAAAATAAACATAAAATAATAAATAATAAATGAATAAATCATCCAACCAAAAAATTATGCCAATTACCACAAAACTCAAGTAATATTATCATTTAATATAAAAAAATAGGGAGAATTGATAAGATGGGTATGAGGTTCTACATGTGAGGTGTTATCCATGTTTATATTATAGAAACATACAACTCAATCTACCTTCCTCTCCCCTATGATTCTCTCCATTTGAAATCGACCACTATGAAAGGGAAAAGCATGGCTTGCATCCACCTTAAGCTATTAATCATTACTTAGTCTAAGAAATATATATATATATATATATATATATATATATATATATATATATATATATATATATATATATATATATATATATATATATATATATATTAAATAAGCAACAAAAATTAAATTCACACCACTACATAAATAAAATTACTAATAAATGCTATTGCATTCACCCACATAATGCTCTTAAAATTAGTACAACATTATTTGCATGCCATCATGTGTCAAAATAAAATTAAATATTTTCATATTATGATGGTTATTTAAATAAAAAGGCACTTCATTAACCATAACTTGATATTTTTATTTATATTTTAATTTTTTCATGAAAAGTGACTAGAAATACCAACTCCCAAATTAAACTAGCATAGTCTAACCACTAAATGTATAACCTGACTATGTACTCCATAGGAGTAGCCACTTGGTTTATTGAGAATTATCACTCATTAAATTTTCAACCTAGGGTCCATATACTTTGGTAATATAATTAAATTATATATCCACACTAGACTCTTTGAAATCCTTAAGGTACTAATGGTTGTGTATAGGAAACACACTTTGCAAAAATGTAAATGATGTAATTTAAACATGCTTAGATGAAAGGAAATTTAATAAATAAAATTAGTATATATAGGTAATAAATAAAATTTTGGAAGATTCCTATACTTTGGTTTAAACATACTTTATGAATCACATATAATAATAATCCCCTGTAATGAAATCCACTATAGAAGCCAAACATACACACATAAAGCTAGAATGTTGAATAGAAAGATCTACTTAATAGATGGGATTGTCATAACAAATCCTCACAAGTTGTCACTCCTTGGTTGGACTTTTGATTTATACTCATTTATTAATTAAAAATTCATTAACTCAAATCACATAAATTTCATTGATCAAACTCTTTAGAAATAAAATTATTGTTATAAGAAATTATAAAATATTGCAACAAATTTATTACTATTACTCACTATATTTATATGTTATTTTATGTTATGATAGTAATGACCTAAATATATTTTCATGATATAGGGAATGAAAATTCTTATTATATAAATAAATGCATAATGGTTATAACTAAAATATCATATATAGTGACATAAATTAGATGAAGTCAAGAAGTATTTTATTATGGTTAAAGCCATAGACCATACAATCCAATAATGAAAATATATTCCAATGGAGTTCATATACAATTATAAAAAATTATCATTAGGTTACATGGTTTTTATAGATCATGGAGTGATTTGAAATATGGTTAGAGATGATATTTAAAAGTTTTATTGTGTTTAGGAAAATTTCCACCTATAATAGTTCATGTGGGCACACTAATCTAATTGACATAGGTGTTTGAGGTATTAGTCTCATGCGATTCTTATTTTTTATGGGTTATATGTGTCTCCAAATTCCAACCAATAAAAATTTGTGGGTGTATCTAATAGATTGGTTGTAGGATACTAAACATAACAAACAAGTATCTTTTATATTCCATTTAGTCATGAAAATATCAAGCCATTTATGAAACCATTAAACTATATTATAAAAATTGAAAATAATATATCAAACTTAATATTTAATTTGTGTGTGTGTGTATAAGTGTACATGCGCATGTGCATGTGTGTCTATATTACATATACACATGACTATATTATGAATCTTTAGGAATGAAAACTATGACAAAAAATAACTAGCTAGGAAAAGATGAAATAGGTAGATGAGACCATTTTTAGGTCTCATCACACCCCCAAACTTAACATTTTTCACATATATTGTGAAAATAGTGTAGGTCATGAAGTTTTATAAGAATATGTTGACATAATTTGGCCACATATATTTTTGAAGTCATAATGGGTTTCATCCCCTATTGTTTATTATATAATAAATCATTTCTCCTATTATAAAAATTCCTATTTTATGATATCCTCTTGTTTATTGATTGACTCTATTCTAGTCTACTATGGGATGGGAGACCAAAGGATATGTATTATGAAATTTTTTATGATCAATCTAGCCATATCTACCTTCAAACAATTCATAAACTTGACAAGTCTTCCATTTATAGTGTCACATCTTGATTTCTCTCTAAGTGAATAACTTATTTAATTTGTGGATAATTATGATTGATTAGTTTATTAACTAATATTTTATTAAGATTTATGACACATGTTGATTATGGGACCATTTATGTTATTTAATTTACATGATTAAATGCTATGAGTTATTATTAATTTTATGTTATGTACTTTGTGATCATGTTTGATTATTATACAACATTATATAATGGATATAATGATGTTTTAAGATAACTACCTTCATTGGCATGAGGTGGATGGAGGATGAATTCTTCCCTCAAACCATGATAGAGGGAAAGTATAATGGAGAGGATGGTTATATGGAGACATTATGGGTCGACATAGAATGAATCCAAAAACCCTTACACACACCAATCAATATATCATGTTTCATAATTGTTTGATATGGATATCGTAGCATATTTTGTGTACTTTTCCTTTAGATGATTATTAGTATGTTTTCTGGTAGAATATTGATTATGATCATGTTGATTTTTGAAGTGATTTCACTATTTTTGTGATCTTACTTAGCTCATCTTATTTGTATAAATGAGAGTTATTTTTTTATGTTTATTTAGCTCACTACCTTATTATGTGTGGTTATATAGTAACATTTTTAATGTTGTGATATATTCCATAGTCACTAATTTAGCTATAATATTTAGATAATAATGAATAAATATTATTATTATGACATTACATTATAATGTCAAAATATAAAAGTATTATTTCTTAGAAATATATTATATTGGATTAACTATTTGATTAAAGGATCTATATTCATAATATATAAATGGATATATTAATTTTAATTATTTAATGATTTTAGAAATCATTGTAATGTATATTGGTAGATAACATGTCAATGTAAAAACTATAAGTCTTATTATACTTAGTTGTATTGCCAAAGTTATATGATTCTATTATGTTAGTCATTGCACGGGGAAATGGATTAGTCCACAACTAGATGATAGTCTTGCATGGGAAAAAGACATAGGTATTATGTGATTTAGATAATTGACTAAGGATTGATCATTGCCATGCATATTTTATAAAGGAATATAGTATGGTTAATTATGTATTTTTTAGAGAAGCATTGAGAATGATTAGGTTGATAATAATTCATTAACTTGAGTTAAGAAATGTTTGGGAGAACATTATGGGGTTTACTATGTTCTACATGGAGATGGACTAGGAGTTAGTTAAAATATTTAGGCATGCAAAATTTTAATGAGTTTTATTGGTCGTTAATGATGGATTAGTGGAAGGAAATAGAGGATATAAAATAAATAAAATAGTATAGTGGGGCTATGAATGACACACATCTTATGACATTTTGAGAGGAGATGATAGAAGTGAGAAGAGGTAAATAAGTGTGGAGAAGAAGGTTTTTGGCTTGGATTTATGTGAAATTCTTAAGTTTACCAAGTTGGTTTTATAATTCAATTTTTAAGTGAAATAATGAATGGATTTATTTTGATGTGTATGGTTACTAGTTTGTTTGTTTATTTCATTATAAATATTGGGTTGTATGTGGAGCCTTGTGGAAGGCTCAGCCTCCATAAAACCCCATATTAAAACTAGAGTAACCTGGGAGATGGGATAGAGATGTATAGTTATCTATGATTATTGTTGGGTTTTTAAATATCTTTGTCCTACACATCTCTAGTTATTCAAAAAATATCTATTTAATATTTAATTATTATTTTATGGGTATATAAGAATATGGCTCATAATAGTTGATTCAAACTAGATTGATACACACACACACACACACACACACACACACACACACACACACACACACACACACACACACACACACACACACACACACACACACACACACACACACACACACACACACACACACACACACACACACACACACACACACACACACACACACACACACACACACACACACACACAAACATTTAGGTCTAGGAAAACATTGACTTGAAATAATTAATCTATTGAATCATTCAACTGATAAACTAAATTGGACTTTTGGGTTAAATTATGGGTTTTATGGGGTTTTAGGTATATATACATGAATATATAATTAGTTAAAATATAGTTAAATATATAGGTATAGTCATATATATATATATATATATATATATATATATATATATATATATATATATATATATATATATATATATATATATATATATATAGACACACACATACAAGCATATATATATGTATATATATACATATATATATGTATACATATATATATATATATATATATATGTATGTATATATATATATATACATATATATATATATATATATATACATATACATATATACATATATATACATATATATGTATATATATGTATGTGTATATATGTATGTATATATATATATATATACATATATATATATATATATATATATAGATTGAACGATCTGACTTTATTATGTGAATGTAAGTATGTATGTGTGTGTGTGTGTGTGTGTGTGTGTGTATATATATATATATATATATATAGACACACACACACACACATACATACTTACATTCACATAATAAAGTCAGATAGTTCAATATATATATATATATATTTGATAGTTAGATTTATAATTGACTATGTTTCACATTTTAAATATGAATTTGTTGTTTGGACTGGGCATAAGTTACATTTTAAACCCTAAACTAGATTTTAGAATCTTATATTATTCATAGTGGATTATAACGCATAATTAGGATCTTTTCTATATAGTCACTTGTGTAACCTGAATATGGGTAGATGAGTAATATGACTATAGGGTTTTGTGTTTTTACTTGAGGAAAGTATTTAAACTAGTAAATTGTTAAAAGAATTAAGGCAATGTTAATTATTTATTGTGATTATGAACTTTGTATTTGATTATGTATTTGATGATTATATAGTCAAACTGTGTATGAGGTTGCATAGTCCATGGGGGACTGGGTAAACAAGTTTGATAGTATAACTACCTTGGTTTTATTCAGCTAAGTCTAAGTGGTGATATAAATCATACTTGAGATGGGTAATCAACTATGTGTTGTTGGTTATTTTTATTGAACCATACCTGATTTGGATAAAAATGATTGCACTCATTATTTGATCATTTGAACTATATTTTGATGACAACCTTGAATGATTGATTGGATTTCAATGATTAAATAATTTTTGATAATTAATGGAATAACTGAGTTTGCTTTGTAAAATTCTATGTATTTAATTATCTTGGCATATGAATTTCTTAGTTTATTGGAAAAAGTTATGGGGCCTTTATATATAAGCTGACTATATACTTTGAATATACAATATACTATAAGGTGAATAATAGTGGTAGTTAAATTTATAGTATACTATATAAATGAATTATGTATAATGTAATTATATGTATGCATTTATGTATAAATATATATTATACATACATATATGTTATAATTGTTATATGTTATAACAAAGAATAATTAATTTTTTTTAATATTTGGTTAGAATATAATCATTAGAATGTTTAAATATAAAGCACTCATATATTTATGAGTTTAAATATAGAACATTATTGTAAGTTATGGACTGGTTATTATTATACGTGGAATATGAAAAATTCATTATCGAGGATTAAAATATTATTTCATGGAGAAATTATATTTTAAGGTGCTTAATGTATAAATTAAATAGCAGTCTAAATAATTATTACCTAGATGGTGTGTTATATTGAGGACTATTTAATATTATGTTTATTATTCGTAATAAACTAGATTCTTAGATTTCATTCACTTCATTTGATGGAATAAATGAATGTTTGTGATATTTATATATTAGCTTAATTTTGATTATATAAAGTGAAAATGTGATGAATGAATCTATTGGTGTTTGTATTATTATCTATTTTACTAAATCTCACATTCATGACCCTAATTAAGCATTGGACGGATTCCACTAGCTTAATTAGTGCCATCAATGCAAGATAATGGGTAATGTGATCAAGTAATATGTATAAATTTGACTAATCCTAGAGATTATTTATTATTGAAAACTTTGTCTAAAGTAATGTTTGATAAATATTGTCATTTCATATGTTGATAAAGTTTTCATATTTGGGTGATATCATTTTAGAGTGTATTTATTTATGGTACACATTATGTATTAGATATATTCAAAAAATGTGTTCTAGTTTGTTAGTCTAAATTCCTACAATATCATTATCTACCCATCCATGAAGGGAGGGCCATACCCTTTGTTTAAGAGATAGTCTAGGGGATATATGGTCTATGGTTGGTAAAAGCAATCGAATGATGCTCTCCCTCCTAACTAGAGTTCTATACTTGAGACTACACTTGAGACTACATATTAATACTTTAGTCATGGAGACTCTGGTAAGAGGAGATTTCTATCATATTTTTTAATTTATGATATATTATGTACTGATGAAAACTATAATATTTATGCATTATAATTTTGTAGCAAAGGCTATAATATTGTGTTAGTTATGGCTAAATTCATACAATATCATTTAAGTTGAGATGTAGTATTTATTATTATTAAGTATTGTTCATGATTTATATATCTATTCATGGTGATCCTTAGCTAAGTGTATTAGATATAACCTTTAAGGTTAATTAAATTAATGTAGTTAGTTAAATATCACTAGGTAGGATTTCTCATGGTGAGATTCATATATTGAATATGTGTATTTCATTTTTTATTAAAAAATTATTGCTATATTCTCATAAAACCAAGTGGGGTTGTTACATGTAGATTTGAAATTTTGGACAAAGTATGGTTATTTTTACATCAATTCAGGTATTATCTCACTCCATATTACTTTGCAAGTAGAATGGTATTATTTTCAAATCCTATTGGAAAGGAAAAAAAGACAACTGATGGATTATTACATAGAAAACTAAACTCATGCATGAAACATAAGTTTTTGAATGAGATTATCTCATTACTTAATGATTTTGACAAGAAATAATAACTCTAACCTAATATTGAATGGGTTGGATGTTTCGATTGTGGAGTCTGCATCCATTTCTTTCCCTCTCATTAATTCATTTATAAGATAGGAATACTATACCTTGAATTGTACATCACCTACTATGACATTGGGATTCCATTTTTTTTTAAGGTTTATAACCAACTCATGCTATAAAATTCACATAACAAGTCCTTATATTATTTTTTACCATTAAGATATTCATTGAAATTTTCAAGAGGTAACCCTATAAAATATTTTTCCCATGAAATAAATTATCCTATTTTAAAATAAGTCCATTGTTCTTGAATATAAAAAGTATATAATCTAAGATGAAATATGTATTACAAAAATTCATAGACATTTCACAAACCCTAAGAACTAAGGACTTAAAACCAACAATGGTTATTTATTTTTTACTTAATTATATATCCTTTTCTACAATATTTTTCTTCAAGGTATTATTTTCTTGTATCAAAAAATTAATCCTCTTATTTCAAATGTTATAGGTCTTGAGCCAACTCAACCTAAAATCCTCAATAACATATTTATGCCCTTTTATTGAAACATAATTTTCATGAGTGTGGTTAGGTCCTTCTACCATACATGTTTATGCAATAGAGGTTGCATGTTCTTTGAGAGTCATTACTTCAGTGGTAGTTACTATAAGTTCTTATGTTTTAGATGTATGTTCTTATGGTTATATTGTAGATTATTATTAGTTTGTTTTACGTTCTTGTGTTATAACTCCTATTTATTCCTCTTTAACTACCACTTGAGCTAGTGTATCCAATCTAATTTTTATTCCTTATAGATCCTATATTATTTTCCTCAGAATCTCTATTTTTTGATATGTAAACAATATTTTTCCATGATCACTTAGTTCTAGGTTCAAAGGAGAAAAAAATTATCCTATTTCCTATAATACTAAAAACTCCTCCCTTTATTCCTCTTGAACTTCATGACTGACAACAAACTCCTCTTATGTTTCTCCTTATTCAAACCTTCAACTTCTGATAGTTGCTTCCTTAGGTGCCTTCCCTTGTTTCTTCTTCACTCATGCTCAAATATTCAATAGAAATTTCTTCTTTTGAATAAATTCAATTGTTACTAAATTTGAGGAAGATTTTCTTGCCCTTACTCCATTGGATCTCAACCTATTAGAGAAACTCTTAGGTATATTTAATGAGGCCTGATAATCATTTTTATTTTTGGTAGGTGGAGGACATGTTGCATCTCTATATATTGCTAGTACCCTAGGCTAATCATTAGCCTAAGAGGCATTACCATAAAGTCTTCCTAATTGATATCAGATATGTTAGTGGCTAAATCACTTTTTATAATTAATGTAATTGGGAAATGGGGGTATATTATTGTAACCTTACCTTTTTAATATTATTTATCCATTCTTCTCAATAAGTATAGGAATTAATTTGGAACATTTACAATATGGCCATGTCTTAGATTACTTAGTAGATATATTTGATGGATATACATAAAAGATAACCTACCCTCCCATATAAAGTATTTGATAAAAAAATATATCCACTTGGTGCCAAGGAGTAGGGATAAATAGCCTATGTGTACCTTAAGCATCAAATTTAGGTTTATCTCCTTGTTTGACAAAGTTTTACATGGAATAAATAGATACATGTAATTAGATCCATTCTTATCCTATGATAGGTAAACCAATTACCTAAAAAATAAGCTTTTCTATTAAAACTACCTAAGGTCCTTTGATATTAGCATTGTCATGCTAAAAATTATATGCAAAATCTTAGACTACCTCTATGTCATAACATGAAAATATTTTAATAAGGACCTATATTTTAGAAAAGAGCCATTACCTCTATATTATTTCTCAAAATTGTATGGTCACTTGGTTCCATTCATTGTATATCACCTCCAATTTTACTTATATATATTTACTTGGTTTCCTCTTGTCACTCTCATAGCTTCTTATTAGTTAAAAAATAACACATTATTTTCTCTAGGGAGTAGAATGTTGATTTGGGAGTGGTGATAATTAGTTGGTAATGGATTTCATTATTTTTTTGATGCATTTATTCTATTTGTATCATGATACATCTCTTTGGTTGATTTTTTGTGTATGAATTATTTGTCAGTATGTCTTTGAAATATTTCATGTATCAAATTTCATTTATTGTCCCCCTCAAAATTATGGGGAAACTCTTCCTAAATTGAAATGGATGTGACAATGGGGGTACATGTAGCCACTATGATGGGATGGAAGTGTAGTTTTGAAACCAAGTCATGATAGAGTACCTTGTGAAATAATGATGGTATATTTGGCATAGGGTGGGATGAAAAGGCAAGGCATTGGGATGATGTATGATTAAGAGGGTACAAAGGACATGGAAATACTCATAGGTGGTCATTACATAGTTAAAATAAATAGATATATAAAATTAAATTATAATAAAAATATTTTTTATTTTAAATTTCTAACATAAGTACCTAGTTCATTGCATTTCTTTGACCAAAAATATCTTGGTTGAAGATGACTAAATGCACTTGCTTAATAACCTTTATCATGAGGCATCAATTGGATTAGGTGAATAAATCTAGGATAGTTAAGGTCTTATAAATGAAATTTTATTGGTGAATATGTCCTTGGAGTGATGAATAGAGGATGTGTAGATTTCACCAGTGTTGTGGGAAAATAATTTTTGTGTGAATGTTCAACTTGAGGTTGACTTCCCATTCTTTAAACTAATGTATCCATTATAAGTAGATACAATCATGATATTATGGAATGCACCTAAGGATAATAAATGAACTCATGTGATCATAAATAATGAACTAAGAAGGGGTGAAATGTTGTTGATTGATGTTGCAGATGAAAATTTCAAAAGATTAAATAGGTAGTGGTGGTTTTAGGTTAATTTTAAGGTCCTAAAACAACTATGCATATAGAAAATATCATTATAAAAAAATCAAAAAAATCATAGGTCATTTCATCTTTTGAGACAATCTGATATCTTAAGTTAATGAATTTGTAAATGTAAGTCCTCACCAAAACATTAAACCAGGGTGCCTATCAAGACACTTACAACTTATTGACTTATTGTATCCTCTCTCAAGTAGAGGATGAGAAACTTTTGGATCTACTATGGAAATGAGGATCCAACGTACTAAAAGACTCTAACATATGTTGTAGGCCAATACAAAGTTTCCTATAACGAGATGAAAGGTTTTTTTTATGACACAATAGGTTTTAACTTTACATGATGTAGGGTTGAAAGTTACCTATATAAACCTGAAGTGGACCTATAGCATCTAGGAATTTATAAGTGCTTTTATCAAATGTTATTTTATTTTTATTTTTATACCTAGGCAGTTATTAAGCTGATTTTACATCTATTTTTTAGAGTTTTTTTATTGTTTTCTATTTTTTACTTTCACTCCTAAGTGGCTAGCAAGTTGGTTTTCCATACATGCTCATGTTATGTAGTTTTAACCAGCCAACAAGCTTGTTTTCTAACCAAAAATGTCACATGTGATATGATTATCCTAGATAAAGGTGGTTGAAGTGTCTTTTTAGACTTGAACAAGGTTAGTTCATTAAACAATAGGTCGGTCATAGTGCTCATCTAGTATTCAATTGAGTTCCATGTTCACATGAGTCTTGTGTTCTATTATAATATTATGAATGAATTTTTCTTTGGAGACTATTTTATTATATAACTTTAGATGATGTCCATTGAAAATCAAGGATAATATAACTATAAAAATTATATGTATTTTGACTACACTATTGTCAAACATAGTTTCCAACTCATAAAGGCTTAACCATCTAGTTTGAATTTTTCTTTTCTGGTCCTTGTATTTGGATTCAAAAATACCTAATCACCTAGTTAAAAATTCCTTATTTTAAATATATTATCATGTAATTTAATGTTATTTATATATGGTTTATATATTCTCTTCTTATCTCATTAAGAGAGTTGAGCTACATAATTCTTTCTTTTTGTGCTTCCTTCAAATCCATGCCAAGTTCTATGGAAGACCTTAGTTTCTCGATTTCAAACTCTATGAGAAGAATAACCTTATTACCATAAAAAAATTCATAGGGTGTGAACCCCATCTTTATCTTCCATGTGGTCCTATAATCCCATATAGCCTATAGTAGATATTATTCAAATCTAGTGTAAGCTACTAATTTGGTAAGAATGTTATCTAGTTCCATATTAATGACTTCTACTTGGTCATTGGATTGTGTATGATATAAAGTGGAATTATTATGTCTAGATTTATATTCTTTTATAAAGGCTCCAATAAAATTATACATGAACTATAGACCTTGATCAAATATTATCACTTGTATAACTCCATACCTTGTGAATATTTTCTCATAAAGTAATAATACTACCTTTTCAACTTGGTCATGAGTTAAATGTCTGACCTCTACCCATTTGGTGAGGTAGTAGATATATATAAAAGTATACTTGTTTTATTGGGAAGGTGGATCTATTGGGCTAATGAATTTAATCCCCCATTTTTCAAAAGGTTATAAGACTAATTATGGATAAATGGTCATATCATCTAAATGTGTTAGCTTCCCCATACATTTGCATCTATCACATTGATGAGGATATGAAATAACATATCTATATAGAGTGGGCCAATATTAATTAGTGGTAAGGATCTTATAGGTTGTCCTCTTTTCTACAAAATATCCCATGAAAGGTTCATCATAACATGTATTAAGTATATCAAACATGTGATCATCTCTCACACATATTCTCATGATCAAATCAGGTCCAGAATGAAAGAGGTACCTAGAAATACACAAATACAAAATCCTCTTTTCTACCAAGTTGTATTTTTCCTCTAGTGAAAAATATGTAATATTCTAACTTATAGCTAAATAGTAAACAATATCTATGAACCAAGGACTATTCATAGTCAAATCAAAGAGATGTTCATTAGGAAAAGATTCATATACTAATGGACTATTTTCATCACATTATAATCTAGATAGAAAATTTGTAACTACATTATCTTTAACTAGTTTATCCATGATGGTAATTTCAAATTCTTGTAACAATAAAAACCATCTGATTATCCTACCATTTATTACTAGTTTGTTCATTAAGTATTTAATATCAACATGATAAATATGTATAGAAATATGTTAACTAGTAAAGTAATGTCATAATGTTTTTATAGCATACACTACTATGAGGAATTCCTTCTTTGTAATTGTGTAGTTTAGTTTTTCATGTTGTATATTCTTATTAATGAAATATATAGCATAGTTTAATGACCCATACTTTTTCCCAAAGACTACCATAAGTGTTATATTAGATTAATTAGATAGCTTATAATCTATACCTATCAACATAGGTACTATAAAAATTAAGTATTTGAGAATTTAAAACACTTCTTACCATGCATTCGTCCATCCAAAATTAGCATCTTTTCCTAAAAAAACAAACAAAAAATGACTATCTTGATAAATTTTTTGATTAAACTAAGCTAATATCAAACATATCCTAAGAAAATTCTCACATCTCTTCTCTTATGTGGTGTAGGCAAGTTATTTATCACTTCTATATTATCAAGGTCTACCTCAATTTTTGAATTTGAAATTTGGTGTCCTAGTACAATACCTTTTTTGCATTAACTTGTAACACTTCTCTTGACTCAATGATAGGATATTACATTGACATCACTTGAGAAATTTATCAAATTTTATTATGGATTAATTTTAATTATCCCCATAGACTATGAAGCATCCATATATATTTCAACATATTAATGAGATAGATCAACAAAAACACTCAAAACCACCTTTTTAAGGGTGGAAAGAGAATTGCATAGCTCGAATGGGAAGATCATGTAAGCATGAGTACCTGAGGGTATATAAATGTTGTTTTTATCTTGGTCATTTTTGGAAATTTTAATATTATTCTATATGTTTAAACCATCAAGGAAAGAGTAGAATTTATTTATAGTGAGAGTTTAAAGGACCTAATCAATGAATGGGAAAGGAAAGTGCTATTTCATTTTGGTGTTTTATTCTCTATAATCCACATAGATGCATCATTTTCCATTCTTATTTGGGACAATGAAAATTTGAGAGACCCATTGGCTATCATAGACGGGGTATATTAATCCTATATCTAAGAGTTTTTTAATTTATATTTTACAATTTCATAGACAATAGGGATTACCCTTTGTTTAGGTTGCCTAATAGTTTTACATAGTTATCTAATGTATATGTGGTGAATGAAAATATGTGGTTGTATTCCTCTCATATCATGATAATCCCATGAAAACGTTTTTTTATGTTTTTGTTTATGGTAACTAACTAGGTTTCTTTTTAGGGATCCATTTTATTGTTGATATTGTTGGGTCTTCTAGGTAGTATGTCCACTTGTTTTGATATGACTTCCATGGATTAAATATTCCCTATAGGAGTGCCAAGGTAACAAGTGTGAGGTATAAGGTGATGAAATATATTAATATCCTCATTTGTATCTAAGGAGTCTTCTTCTACAAATATATTAGTAAGGGGACAATGTTTACATATGATAATGTTATTGGTGTGTTATCCTGATATATACATGTTTTTTATGACATTGGTAGTGATTGTGCCTACCTCAAATGTTTAAAAAAATGGTTGTATTAAATGCTAAATAGGATTTGTAAGGGGAATTAGACATCATCCTCAAATTCTATCCATATATATTTATCTCATTATGATGAAGGTTGGGTAGGTGGATAAAAAAATAGTTTCTTTTTGGTGTTTCCATTGTAAATGAGTATGTTACTTGACATGTAGCCAATCAATGCATTAGATATGTCTAGTTAAGGTCTATATATGATCAAATGGTGTCCACATAGGTTTTATTTGGGTTTTAATATCATGAAATTAGCGGTATATTTCCATGATTATACCATGATAATAAGGTCTTCTATGACTTGTTTAGGTTGTATAATTTAATAATGTACCATATGTAGAACAATGGATGTTTCACAAAGACCTATAAGCTTAATTTTTTGCATAATCTATTTGGTCATGACATTAATGGTTTCTCTTAAATTAATTAAATTATTTTTAAAAAGGGTGTCATTAATGCAAGATAAATCATGTTTACTAGGTTAGATTATTTGGTTGGGATAATGTTACTCAACATGTTGATTTAGAGTTTCCCAACCATGTGGACAATCTTGGGACCTTTTGGTTTTTCACTAGGTTTCTTAAGGAATATTTCTTAGATAAATTTAGTGTAAATAGTTACATCCTTAATAGCTTGAAACAAAGGTATTTTGACAAACATTATTCAACTATCCTACAAAGTCAAATTTTATTTCTGGTTCTTGTTTTTATAGATTGAGTCACTCTATAAAATGAGGTTTATTTCATGTTACTTATTCAGTGGATGTGCTAGCTTCAAGAGAGGGGATTTTATTGTGTTGTTATAGATTAGTTGGTGTGTTGGGAACATCATCAAGAGGATCCATTATTATGTATGTAATGGGATTTAGGAGCTTTTTTCCTTAACAAATTGTAATTCTATCAACTACAACCGAATAGTTTGGGAAAGTTATCAAATCATTATTACATGTCAATTTAAATAACTTATTGTTGGAATTAGGTGTAGGATAGGAAAGTGATTGAGGGAATATTGGTGGAGGTGGAGTGTAATTAATTATAATTAATGTTAATTATTGATGAAAATGAGGTGGTGTAAATTGTTGAAAGGTAGTATTTTTGTTTATCCAAGGTTGATTACCTTTTCATGACTTTTGCCATTGGTTAGAGGATGAGTTCCATTGATAATTCTGATTTTTTTGTTTTTTTCATTATTTTAAAATAATTTCCAATTATTTTAGGTTTGATTATTTTTCCAATGCAAATTTTGATTTTTTGGTTGTGGTTTATGTGGTTCAAATGGGTATATGTTGTATGAAATGCGAAATGTAACAAATCTATAAATAAATCATAGCTTGAAGAAGATAGATCCTAATTAGACTTTCGATTGGGGATATATTAGATAATTGAGGTCATGATGAATATAGATCCATTAAACCTAATAAAGGGATCTCTTACCATAAATAATATCACTAGAGAGGGTTCTAAAGCCTCTAGTAAAGAAAAACTACATAGTAACCCTAACTAGGTCTTATGTTTTCATATTCACTAAAACAATAAGTAAATCAAAAGTCTAATCTAGGGCTCAACAAAACTTGTGGCATAAAGTGGGGGTAATAATCATAAAAAGAAAACATGCATAAGAGACATATACTCAGATCAATGTATATGTAATCTTGAAGTATGGAAGAGAAGTAAACATTCATATCTATCTACTCTTACAAATGAGGAAAAAAGTTAGGAATACTTACATTTGAAGACAAACTCTCTCATACTCAATCTCACCCTTGGCCAAGGTGCCTTGACAGAGTTTGTTATGGTATGTAAGGATGAAAAAGATAAATTATCTCTAGGATACACAACCTATAAATGCATCCAAAAGACTTATCCACAAGATAAGATTCATATTTTGAAAGAAAGTATGAAACCCTATGCTTACTCCTCAAGTATAATAGTGGATAAGCAAACGTGAAATATATCTTACTTATTCTCTTAGTAATAAAAGATGGAAATTAATTGTTATTTTAGGTGAATCAAACCCTAAACCCTTTTGAAAGTTTAGGTTAATAAGGTTAACCCAATCGACCTAGTATTGAAATTGGCAAAAACTAACTAGATTATGAACTATGATGGCCATGGATGACATAGTTCTTAGTAAGATTTTGTAAATAACAACACAAGGTCGATGTGGTTGACATAGTAATGTAAACTACCTAAAAGGGTTTAGGTTATGGAATGGACTAATGGAGATGGAAAATAACTAGAGGAGGGTGAAATATAGGAGGCAAATCTTAGGTGAATGCTTTTAGGAACTATTTGGATTGGTAATAAGTGTAAATAAGGGATAATAATCATGTGAAGCACTAATGGTTTGCACACCCTTTTCTTGGTGCACACCTTAAGGTGTGCACTTAAAGGTATTGAAACTCAATGGGTTTCTACAAGATAGAAAGTGTTATTATGTGGTACAGTTTAAAAATATTATGTGTATACATATGCCCCACTTGAATCTCATCATGTGTCATGTGAGTGTAATAGGGGATGGTGCTTTGAGAAAGAACATAGAAACACATGAAATTGAGATAAATTAAAAAATGACATACATAAAGTAATGTTAAAATGGAATGAGAGTAATTGAAAATACCATATACATACCTTAACTTGCCTTTCTACCAAATGATTGCATGTAAACATCCTAGTCTTGATCATGGAGGGTATAATACCTACATTTGAGAAACCATAGGGATACAAAACTAATAACAAAATAAAAACATGCATATGTAGAATGGTTGAAGTAGCAATGAATTACTTAGGAAAATTGGTAAATTAAGATTTTTAAAGAAATGTTAGAATATAAACATTTATGGTAAATGAATGACAAAATGATGTAAAATAAATGTAGAATACACTAAATCACATTTGAAAGCATGTAAATCATAAATAGAAAAAAGAATGTAGAACATAATAAATCATGTTGGGAAGTATGTAAAACATAAACAAAAAAAATTAATATCAAAGAAATAAAAATTTAAAAAAGATATGTGAGTGACAAGTAATCCCATGTAATATAATCATGTCAAATCAAACATAAATAAAAACATGAATGGCTAAAAATGAAATGTAAGTCAATATGTAAGACAAACATGAAGAAATCATACATAAAGAGAAACATGTAAGAATGATAAATGTCATATGTAAGATAAGTGAAGTCCACAAAAATCAAACAAGAACATGATGGATAAATGAAAACTAATAACTCTAAAGGATGAAAACTAAAACTTAGTGATTGTTCTAAGATGTAATGTAAGAGAACAATGACATGACTAGTATGATAATGACATGGTGTGGTAATAAAATGGTGTAAGGGTGTTTTTGAGGAAGGCCTAGTCTTATCTAAGGTCTTATAATGTAACTCACAAAATATAAACCAAGAGGCATAATAAGGTAGATATAATTAACTAGAATCAATATCCAATAAGGGGAATATAAGGAAAATATGATGTAAATAAGGGACATGAGCTACCACTTGGGTGATGTGAATATCCTTAGAAATAATGAGACACACTAGGAAAGTGAGAAATGATAAGAACTATCAACACTAAGGACTTAGGACATTTTGATGAATGAACAAATCTTGGGATAACAAGTGAAGTACATAAATCATATCATGAAAGCTATATGCATGAAAACTAAAATGGACCTACCTTCCCAAAAGGTGTTCCCAATTCCATAAGACCCCTTATGGAGTCATAAATATATTATGAAGATTGGGTAATTACACGATAAATTAGGTGGCACTAGATAGTATATGATATAATGAGACCTCATACCCTAGTATACTAGCCTATTGCACCCCAATGGACCTCAGCGCTATCACGGGATCAACTGTGGAGTTTGATATTTGACTGTAAGAGATGTGCCAATTATAGATTAAATTTTTTAGTGTGATCTAACTTTTAAGATTTTTTTTACCTTTTAATCATTACCTTTTATTTAAATTTTATGATTTAGCTTTTAACTTGTTTTGGATTTTTCTATTCCTCCTCCTCCATATGGATTTAGATAACCAAAGATGAGTGAAATAAGTGATAAACACAAGAGATATTACACTTTGTAACTAGAGAAAAGTAAATAAATACCAAAGTGTCTAAAGAACCCTAGACTTGCCCACAAGTAAGTGTGTAATCTCGAAACTAACCGATGTGAGCCTCAAATAAAAGAGATAAGGGAAATATCTAGATCATAAGAGATTTGTCTATTTAATAAGTGGTACAATGATGAATATGGTCTTATATGATAACAAGAAGGTAAAATTGTGATATGAAAGGGATATGGCTATGCTATGATAGTCATGTCACTAAGATAATCCATACTAACCTACAATAGATCTAGAACAAGCACCAATGAAAGTAGTAGTCATCCCAAAAATTAGTTAAAAGATGTTTTAATGTGGTAATTTATGAGGAGACCCTGGTCTTATCCATGGTGTTACATCACAACTCAAAAGGTGAACACCAATTAGGTGAATGATAAATAATGGGGGTGAAATAATCATAAACCTCCTAAGGCAAAGAATGAAATAAAAAGGAAAAAATGAAAGAGATATATAAGAACCGAATGAAAACAAATGCCAAATGTAGTGAGTAATAAAACCATAGAACCCAAAGGTAATAATTATGCTAGTAAAGGGAAACTAAAAGAAGTAAAGTGTATAAAAACAAATAAACATGGGACAAAAAATAACAAGAAAGATCTATGCTAATGTCTATATCAAATATGAGCATATGAAATACAAGTCTATAAGTCTCATAATGTTTCTTGAAGTTGAATTATTTTTTATTATGCATTGTAGAATAAGAGTGGGAATCATAATATTCCCAATGGGTAAGTATATGTATGAATGGAAATATCAAGATACACCAAAGTATTAAGGGACATATAGATGGGCATCACAATAGGCCCCAACATGTGAGAAGGAGTGGGGTAACATTGAACCATTAAAATGATTTGCATTGGGTTGGTAGGTGCATTTGGAGATAGGTAAGTATGTTGGTTTGTTAGATTTTAAGGATGTTGAATGCTACATAGGATGTGTAGGAGAGATATGAAGAGATAAAAGAGGTAAAGGATGACCATGTATGATATACTTTGGAGTAGGAATTTGAAATAGGTACTCTTTTGGTTCATGTGACCTAAGAGGTTGAAGTTCAATGAATGCAATGATATGTTTAATGTTTTTCATTTTATATATCCTTTCCGTATTGGTGTAGTAACAATGATAAACTATGATTTGAACAACATTAGTAGATGAGGTGTAGGTATGGGATATTTTTTGTTGTTTATTAGGTAGTTGATGTTGATGTGATTGTAATTATATAGATTGGAGTTATGAGGCTTGAAGATAGTCTTGATAAAATTATTTTGTTAGAGTATCAATATTTAAATGTTGACCAAGAAAGGAAGTAAGAATAAATTAGTGAAGACCATGACAAGACTCATGAGAATGACCTATAGTAGCATGCCAATAACAAAACTTAACAATATTACACCATTTTGAAGGAATTTTGGAAGGATCAAAGATCATGGGTTTAGAAGGTGGAAATTTCTCTTAAGTTGTTTTAAACTTAAGGGAATTGGATGCTCCATTTTGAGGTTGGGTTGGCTTGGAGGAATTAATGTTATGATAAAATTATTGCAAAGGTTATTTAGTAATTTTTTGAGGTGTTTAAAATTGAGTCATAAGAAAGTCTTGCCTTTTTTCTTGATCAAAAGCTTCTTCTAAAGTTTTAGGGGGAAATATTCAAAAAATTTATTGAAGTGGATATTTAAGATATGTAACAAATAGTTTTAAAAGAGTATCGTCATTAATGTTATGGTACACTTTGTGAGCTAGAGACTTACATCATTTGATGAAAGTGTGAGTAGATTCATTAGGAAGTCATTTGGTATTGATGAAATGGCTAAGGTAATTTTCAGGAAGGTCATTATGTTGGAATTACTTCACTAGATCATTGACTAAATCCTCTATTTGTGAGATGGAATGTATAGGAAGTAGGTTATACCATTCAAATGCATCACTAAAAAAGGTTTTGGATAAGATCTTGGTTGTATCAAAGGTGTTAGTTTGGACCCATTCCTTATAGAGATTACTAAAAGACTTAAGAAAGATATTAGGGTCCTTAGTCCCATCATATGTGATAGTTTTAAAAATGTTTCCAATACCTGTGGATGCAATGGATGGAGCTAAAAGTTCATTTTAAATATGTTGAAGAATTTTTTTATTCATTAGAGGTTGAGTGATGATATTCCTATTGGCATCTCTAAGAGGAGGAGGGACAAAATTATGATTTGGTTGAGACATGATGACTTGATGTGGTTGAATAGTCATTTGTAATAAATGTTGTTACTTGTGCATCAATTGGGAATGATTATTTATTTGAATGATTTTTTTTTAAAACTATTTGAGAAAGAATTTGAGTTGTGTGGATTTGTGCATTAGTATTTAAAGGTGGGGTATTAGTGTTGGTGGGAGGAAGGGTATTAGGTAGAATATTCCCAACATTGGTATTAAGATGAGGACTATAATGAATTAATTTAATGTAGACATCCAATTCCTAACACCATTTATGTTCAAATTGTCAATCTTACTCGATTTGCACTCAAATTCACATTTCAGGTCCAAATCCATAAAACATGATAAATAGTTTAAGCTTGTCATTTACACGTGCTGATTTTGGCTAATGTATCCCTAAATGGGGAAATTCATTTTATATGATTCCTAACTTTGATCAATTTTTTTTGAGTTAAAATAACGATTTTGTCTTTTTGTGTTCTAGATCACTCTTTTCTTCTAAATCATTAGTACATATCATGTACCTTTGTTATTATGTGTTAGTATCATCCTAAATAGGAGTATGGTCCATATAAATATAAAATTGCCTTCAAATTCTTCTCTAATCAAATTATGACCTAGTAATATGACTTTTTGACCATTTTGATTAATTGAGGGCCAATTTCCAAATAATTGCACAAATGTTGATTAACTTTGTTTTAAGGCTAATTTATCCAAATCAATAGCTTAAGTGGATTTTTCATGAGAGTTTTTGATTTTTTTTTGGGAAATTGATTTCTATTAACTACATCACCTAATGACATCATCACATGGGGTGCCATCTATAAGCCATAAATGCATAAAATATCAGATTATGGGTCTCTCTTGCCTCATTAAGACCCTCCATGCCTCTTAAATGCCACTCTATCCCAAATATTTATGAGGGATATTTATGGATTTAATTATATAATTAGATTAATTCATGGCCACACATCTCAATCTTGAGATGGACAATCATAGTTTGTTAGCATATTATTGTATTTACCTTAGGTTATTTACTAAGGTAATTTATGTTGGTTAGTTGCCTTAACCACTTTGGTTAAGAGGTCAGTTGTTTGTTCGGTCTTTTCTATTTCATGGAACCTAACGTAGGTTAGTTTTCTTATACCCATCTCATGCTTCACGGGTATTTCATTTGTTTGCCTATTTAATAGACCTTCATGCTTGGTTGATCGTGTTGAATAAGTGCTCTGCTATTCTCAATCTCATTTTCTCTCTGTGTTTTGTTTAATCTAATATGGTATCAGAGCCTATGGTTTGTAGAACCTGAGTGGAGGTTTGTGGAAGCTAGAGAGAGGTCGGTGTCTTATCAGGGAGGAGCTTTAGGCACCCAGTGGAGAGCCAAGGAGAGATAAAACATCACAAAATTTAGAAAACTCAACGAGAAGGTCTGAAAATTGCCAAAGCATCAAAAGGCTAAATAAGACCAAAAGGAAGCAAAAATAGGCTATTTTAGAGGCTCAAAAGCCTATGTTGAATTTATTTGTGCAAGGGCACCGTACGGATTTGAAAAAATCATAAAAAATCATTTATTCATCTTTTTCAATGAAACAAAAGCCTAAATCATGAGTTAAATCAAAACTAAGACACTAGTGAAAATAGTTTGCAATTTGGTTGAGAAACGGGCTCAGAATCTTCGCCTAAAGTTTTAGAATTAGGCCAATTTTTTGATTGGCTAAATTTTTTATAAAATTTTTAGCCTAAAGTTTTAATATTTCAATTATTTTTTATTTTTTTAATTGAAATAAATCAAAACTTTAGCCAATAAGGGTTATTGGGGACCTACCGCTGACTAATAATCATGGAAGCATTTGGGAAGCTAAAAATTTCACTGTTTTTTGGGTTTTATATCTAGATGTCAATGGAGAAAGAATTTTTTAAATCAGAATTGTAGTTTTCCCAATTTAATTATTTTAGTGGTAGAATTTTTGTGATCTTGCAAATGGTATTGAGTTTTTTGCTGAAAATGGATAGGGTTGTTCAGTGCCAATATATAATCAGTGTGTAGAAGGAATTTTAAAAAAAAGTCATTACAGTTTTTCTGATTTTATCATTTTCATGAAAAACTAGGTAAAATGGCTAGTATTCAACCCCTGTTACAACCAGATTCTCAGAAATTGACTGGCAAGAACTTTATTTTGTGGAGTCACAAGGTTTTGAAAATATGTGAATATGTGAATATTGATCAAATAGTGATCGATAAAGAGCAAAGGCCTGCCACTGCTACCAATGAATATGATAAACATCATTGTGAGGCTCTCATGTTGTTAAAATTTTCAGTAGCAGATAATCTAATCTCAGAGTTCAAAAATGCAACTATAGCATCAAATTTATGGAAAAATTTATCTTTAAAATATTAGGATTCTAAAGCCGGTAGAGTGTTGTATTTGAAGAATTTTTTGTTTTCCACTAAGATGCAGGAAGGTGGCTCCATTTCTGAGTTTTTGTTGCAGATCAAGGACATCAGTGACCAATTGGAAGCAGTACAAAAACCTGTTGATGAGCAAGATTTGATTGCTCTTGTTATGAAAAATCTTCCACCATCATTTGAGTCATTTGTGGAGTCCTTGCACATGATTACTGAGATGTAGAATTTGGATTTTGAAACATTGTCTACATTGCTATTGCAAAAGGAGAGATGACAGGAGTAGGCAGTGTTGTCTACATCCACTTCCACAGAGAGTGCATTCTTTATCAAGGAAAAGGGTAAGCAGTCTGGTAAAAATAGCTATCCATTAGAATCTTCACAAGTAAGTGGCAATAAAAGATCTAAATAGAAATGTTTTTACTGTAAGAAACTTGGTCACCTTAAGAAAGATTGCAGGAAAAGATAACAAGATATGGCTAACCCCAGAAAGAAAGCTCATCATGTAAATGTAGCTGAAGGTGAAGACGAGGAATCACTAGATTTTGATTTCATGGCTTCCAGTGGTAATTATGTGATGGATTGAGCTTGGTAATTTGATTTAGGGGCATCTCATCATTATACATGACATAAGGATTGGTATTTAGATTTTGTTAAAGATAACAATAGTAATGAATATGTATCTTTGGGAGATAGTACAACATATTTTGTGAAAGCATTTGGTAATGTTCATATAAGTTTTGATGGTACAGTAAATTATACATTCAAGAATGCTAAGTATGTACCGGATATGAACAAAAATATTCTTGCAATCAGTGAGATCACCTCAAAATCTAATTTTGTTGTAAATTTTCAAGAACAAAAATGTTTAGTCACCACTAAAGATAACAAGATTATTGTTGTTGGGATCAGTGAGAAAGGCTTGTATAAGCTTGCGGATCCAATCAAAGCAAAGGAAAGTGCACTTTCAGCGGTTGATAGCACAAGTTCACTATGGCATGAAAGGTATGAGAATTTGAATTTTCAGTATATGACTACATTGATTAAGACTAAGATGGTTAAGGGGATTCCTTCTATTTGACATAGTCATCATGTATGTACTGGATGTCAGTTGGGGAAGCAAGTTAGACACTCATTTGATGTTGGTAAAGCTTCTAGAGCAAAGGGAGTATTAGATCTGGTACATGCAGATTTGTATGGTCCAATGCAGACACCTACCCCTTTTGGTGCCTGTATTTCCTTTTACTGGTTGATGATTTCTCTAGGAAAAAGTGGGTATACTTTCTAGTGAAGAAATCTGATTGTTTTTCTAACTTTATTACTTGGAAAGCTATGGTTGAAAAATAGGCAAGACGGCCAGTGAAATCTCTTAGAATGGATAATGGGGGTGAGTTCATCTCAAAATAGTTCAAGGAGTTTTGTGCCACTGAAGGATACACAGACAATACACTAAACCTTACACTCCACATCAAAATGGAGTTGTGGAAAGGTGTAATAGAATGGTAATGGACATGGCTTGTTGTATGGTCCAAAGCAAAAATGTCCCATATAGGTATTGGACAGAAGGAGTGAATACAGTAGTATACATCCTCAATAGAAGTCCTACAAAAGCTTTGGAGAATATGACTCCAGAGGAGGCTTGGTCAGGTCAAACTCTAGATGTAAGTGATTTCAAAATTTTTGGTTGTGTAGCTTTTGCAGTTATTCCTTGTCAAAAGAGAAAAAATTTGGTTGAAAAAAGCAAAACATACATGTTTGTTGGATACAGTGATCAATCAAAGGCCTATAAATTACTTGATTTTTCTACTAACAAAGTTGTGGTAAATAGAGATGTCATAGTAAATGAACAAATGCCATACTTCACAATAACTGGTCAAGTTTCAGATATTGAGTCATTGTTATCTAATGATTCAATTATTAGTTATAATGTGAAAAGTGAGCAAGATTCTTATTCATTAGTGGAATCACATTCCAAGGAGGGAATTGATACAGGTCATTGTGAGGTTCCAGCAAAACAACCAAAGAAGCCAAAGTGGTATACTACCACAATTGAAGCACTAAAAGAAGGAGACTTGCCACAAGGTGTGGAAGGTAGAAGATTGAGATCAGGAAAGCAGTTTGGTAATAAAGGTGAGCATGTCAATCTTGCTCTAACAACTACTATTTCACAAGTATTTGAGCCTAATTCTTTTTCAGAGGCCGAAGGGAAGTCTGAGTGGGAATCAGCTATGCAATTGGAATATGATTCCTTGATGAAAAATAAGACTTGGAAGTTGATGGAACTACCACCAGGAAAGAAATCCATTGGTTGTAAGTGGATTTATAAGGTAAAATACAAAGTAGATGGTTCTTTGGACAAACACAAAGCCAAACTTGTTGCAAAAGGTTATGCACAAGAGGAAGGGTTTGATTATGAGGAGACTTTTTCTCCAACCACCAAGATGGTAACTTTTCATTTGATTATTGCTATTGCCGCTTAGTTTGGATGGAAGGTGCACCAAATGGATGTAAAGAGTGCTTTCTTGAATGGAGATTTGGAGGAGGAAGTCTACATGGTTCAATCATAGGGTTTTCATGTTCTTGGTAAGGAACATCTTGTTTGGAAGTTGATCAAGTCCTTGTATGGAGTTAAGCAGGCTCGTCGAGCCTGGTATACAAAAATAGACTCATATCTTAGGGAGTCAAGTTTCAAAAGGTGTAACTTAGAACTAACTCTCTATGTAAAGGTGTCTAGTGATGATATATTGATTCTCATTATATATGTTGATGATATAGCCATCACTGGGAGTAGTACTAGTCTCATTTAGCAAATTAAAGCTGATGTTTGTTGTACTTTTGGCATGACAGACTTAGGACTACTGAAATACTATTTAGGTGTTGAGTTTGGCAAAGTGGTAATATTGTATTCGTGTCATAGAATAAGTATGCCAATTCATTACTAGAAAGGTTTAGAATTATGGATTGTAATCCAACTCACACACCTATGGAAGCAAGAGCTAAAATTTCAATAGACACTGATTCACCTCTAGTCAATGAAATAGTGTATCAGCAGCTAGTGGGTAGTCTCATTTACCTCACTACCACCAGACTGGATATTTCTTTTGTAGTGAGTTTTCTATCTTGCTTCATGTATAAACCAAAAGAAGTCCATTGGTTAGCTACAAAATGAGTATTAAGATATGTCAAAGGTACTCTTGACTTTGGTATACTATATAAGAAGTCTGTAGATTTTGAACTTTTAAGATATTCTGATTCTGATTGGGCAAGTTGTAATATCCCCTTGAATATCAAAACAAAAGCTCTGATACCACTGTAATATCCCCTTATAATAGGGAATATAAAAATACAAAAGATCTGAATAGAGATATGATTAGTTGTACAATAAATTCAAAATAAATAAATAAATCACAATATAATCTCTTATTTATTCTCTCAGACTATTAAAATAGATATCCTCTATCATGCACATTAAAGAATATTCAAATACAGTCTTAAAACCCTGATCTTTTACAAAACTAAAAATAAAACCTAAATTCTGGAACGGCTCAAGTTGTTGTGTAAAAACATAGTCATCATCATCGGTAATACTGCCGCTATCGATAGATAATACTGCCATCATCGGTAATACTGCCGCTGTCAGTAGATAATACTATCGTCATCAGTAATACTACCATCATCAATAGATAATACTACCATCGTCGATCTCTGCACTTCCTGTGGCACTGTCCAGCTTGCTGTAGAATGGTATGAATTTGTATAGATCTGTACAAATCCCGTACAAAAGCTAATGGAATATGCTACGGCCTAGATTCTGGATACCTGATCTCAAGATCTCTATCTGTATAATTTATTGAATCAAAACCTAATAAAATAAATACCTAGAAAGCTCTGTGACAACTTCTATATCAAGTTACCTCTCAAATCTGTAAACCTCTGTGATAACTTCTGTATGAAGCTATCTCTCCAATTGGTAATAAATTAGCTGGTATTTCACAGCCTCTAAATCGCACACACTGAAGAGTTGACTTTATCTAATGCAAATGGAATCCTAGAACCCTTGGCTCAGTCTTCACATAAGAATTCTTTAATATCAAAATCAATAATCAATTCATAATCAATAATGGCCTCCATGAGAAACCCTTATACCCTCAAAAAGATGTGCTTTCCCTAATTAGGGTTTTTCTTAAATTAGAATTAGGGTTTCTAATTAAAATTGGCTAAATAATTAGTATTTGATTAAATCAATCTAATATTAATATCTCCCTCAATACATGTCGGATCCTCAAACTGTTCAAAGCTGGTGAATCAGGGAATGATTCCACACATGACCATACTAAAACAAGGGTGCTTTGTTGTGTGTCAGAAGTCCCTAAATAATAGGAGCTCAGACAACATGCCCAAAAAAGCCCAAATGAATGCCAACTATAGAAATTCTACAAATCGAAGCCAAACCAAGCTCCATTATGACCCTCTATCCATCCTATCAGCCTACGAAGGTCACATAATAGGCTAATCATCAAGTCTAAAGATGTCACCTAAAAAGGGGACATTACACAGGTTCAGTTGATTTAAGAAAATCTACAATAGGGTATTTTTTCACTTTTAGTTCAGGAGTTTTCTCATGGCAGAGCAAACTACAAACTACAGTGGCATTATCTTCAATAGAAGTAGAGTATAAAGTTGTGGTCATTTTAGGTTGTGAAATCATGTGGATAAAGAAAATTTTGGA
Organism: Torreya grandis; assembly: GCA_037957365.1. NCBI lineage: Eukaryota > Viridiplantae > Streptophyta > Pinopsida > Cupressales > Taxaceae > Torreya > Torreya grandis. The sequence goes on from JARHVA010003527.1 coordinate 1,504,774, forward strand.
GGATCTTCAGTTTGAGTCATCAAAGCCTACTCCAATTTTTTGCGACAACCAAAGTGTTTTGAAGATAGTGAAGAATCTAGTATTTCATGCCAAGACCAAACACATTGAGTTTCACCATCATTACATCTGACAGTTGGTTACAAATGAAGACATCAGTCTCTTCTACTGCCCCACTATAGAGCAGCCAGCTGATATAATGACCAAACCACTTGGTACAGACAAGTTCATAAACTTCAGAGATAAATTTGGTCTTGTTTTTGGTTTAGTCATTAAGGGAGGGTGTTAGCATATTATTGTATTTACCTTAGGTTATTTACTAAGGTAATTTATGCTGGTTAGTTGCCTTAACCACTTTGGTTAAGAGTTTAGTTGTTTGTTTGGTCTTTGCTATTTCATGCAAGCTGACATAGGTTAGTTTTCTTATACCCATCTCATGCTTCATGAGTATTTCATTTGTTTGCCTATTTAATAGGCCTTCATGCTTGGTTGAACATGTTGAATAAGTTCTCTGCTATTCTCAATCTCATTTTCTCTCTATGTTTTGTTTAATCTAATATAGTTGATCCTAACCAATCTCAAAATTATATAAATAGAGAGGCCATGAACATCATTTTAAATCTTGGTTTATGTATTGTTATAATGGTAAATTGTCTCCACAATCCTTTATGTTGATCATTATTTTTCATTAGAAAGATTCATTTAATAGGCTAACTATTTTTCTTGCCAATTTCCCATGCTGGGGTACAACATCTGAACATTGTCATAATCAAATCAACTCTACAAGGGCAAACCATTATTTATTCTTTATCAATGATCACAATTCACCTTATTAGGGAAAAAATACTTTATCTTGATCATATTTACTCTACTAGAGTACTTCTTATTATCTTCTCTTTGGAGACCACATTCTCTTTTCCTCTAATTCTAGGATCTCCACACTAATGCCCATGATGTCCATATTTTAGTGTGTAACCTGTCTCAAGATTGATTAATGTCATAAGCGCACAACTTGTACTCTTAAATTGGGTACATTTAAAGTGTTTCCATTACATTTATGGATTGTATCTTTCCCATTCCCCCCATCTATTGGGGCCTATTATAGCTCTAAATTGTATTTTGATCATTGATGGTAATCATGCATGCAAGCATTAGCTCATCTGGATGTGATCTATTCCATGGGTTAATTTCTCACTTTCTCTATACTCGAGAGTCCATCATTCTCTTTCATCCTAGTATTTTCTCTTGAGGGGGCATCATGGTTCTATTCCAATTATTCTTGACAACTCTTTTCTTTGAAAAGATGTTGCTTTGCTTTAATGTCTTGTTATGCCTTTCTCTAATAGAGGTAAAATCTAGACATACAATTCCTAACACCATTTGTGTTAAAATTATCAATCTTACTTGAATTTCAATCAAATGCATATTTTAGGTCAAAATCCATTTAACACACTAAATAGTTTGATCTTGTCATTTACAAGTGATGATTTAGGCTAATGTATCCCTAAATGGCCCAATGCATTTTATGTTATTCCTAACTTTGATTAATTCATTTCAAGTCAAAATGATGATTTTGCATTTTTGTGCTCTAGATCACTCTGTTCTTCTAATTTATTAGTACATGTCATGCACCTTTATTATTTTATGTTGGTAACATCCTAAATTGAAATAAAGTCTGTATGCATCTAACATCGCCTTCCAATTCTCGTCCAAACAAATCATGGCCCAATAATATGACTTTCTAACCATTTTGATTAATTGAAGGCTAATTTCCAAATAATTACACAAATGTTGATTAACCTTTTTTAAGGCCAATTTATCCAAATCAATAGCTTAAGTGTATTTTCAATAAGAGTTGTTAAATATTTCTTTTTGGAAATTGATTTCTATTAACTGCATCACCTAATGACATCATCATATGTGGTGACATCCATAAGCCATAAATGCATAAAATATCAAGATTATGGGTCTCCCATGCCTCATTAAGACCCTTTATTCCTCTTAAATGACCCTATATCCCAAATATTTATGATGGATATTTATGGATTTAATTATATAATTGGATTAATTCATGGCCACACATCTCAATCTTGAGATGGATGGTCATGGTTGATTTTGACCAATCTCAAAAATATATAAATAGAGAGGCCATGAACATCATTTTCAATATTGATATGTGCAAAGTTATAATTCTAAATTGAATCCAAAATCCTTTTTGTTGATCATTTTTCTCTTTAACCAGCTTTATTTGATAGGCTAGAGTAGAGATTTCATCTACTTTGAGCCTAGGTTATGCAAATGATTATTGAGGAATTAGAGGAGTTACCACCAGTGTTGATGCAGAAAAGAAATCTTGATAAAGGTAAAACATGATATTTAGCCACACTTGTATGGTAAATCCACATGGGAAGGTAATCATTGTTTCTTTCTTTCAAGTGTTTCTTATTATCCTTTATAATTCCTACATGAATAGATAAGCTTGGTTTTGTTGTCTTTAATGCATTTTTCATGATTTCCTAACTAATGATTGATGAAATATCTATTTAATACTATCTACACTCAAATTTATTACATTTTATAGTTATTGGTTGTGGATTAAGAAAATATGAAGGAATAAAGTGAATAGTTTCATTTGAAGTAATAACATAAGTGAGGTTTTGATCTAAATCCTTAATTATGCAATGTTATTGAATAAGTGGATGCTAAAAATATTAAATCATTATGAAATAATACTATATAACCACACACAAAATAACATCAATGAAGGTGTACAGAGTTGGTAGTGTTGACTATGTACTATTTAGATATAAGGACGAAAAATGAAGATATAATGGACCAAACATAGAATAGGTTCGACCATGTCGATGCAATTGTGGGATAACTTAGTATTAAGTGTCTTACTTAGTTGGTGAGGTAAAAAAACTAATGGGATAAATTTGTATTAAGTGGTCCACTTAGCTGGTTAGGTGAAAAACTAGTGGGTTGACTTAGTTGGTTAGGTGAAAAACTAGAAGGCCAACTTAGTAATAAATGACTGACTTAGTATTAAAAACTAGTTTGTATAAAAGAGTATAGGGTCAACCAAGTTAAATTAGTACTAAAAATAGGGGAAACTCAATCTAATAAGGATATAGGGTTGATTAGGTTGACTTCATACTATAGTCTGATTGGTAGAAAAGAGTATAGAGTCAATTAGGTTGACTTAGTACTACAAATACGGTATGAAAATGAGCTAATAAGGTGTTAATAAAAAAATATACTAAGAGGTGGGGCTGAATAAGTATATTATATTTCCTTCTAGTTAATCTGATTTCTTTTCTTTAACAACTTAATCACACATTCAAGATATGCAATAAAATTGAAACAATAATTTACACCACACAAGAGAGAGAGAAACTAGATTTTTACATGGAAACCATAAGTGGAAAAAACCATGGAGAAAAATGTCAAGTACATGAATGAGAACCAACTCAAAATAAAAAGCTTTCAAGTACCAACTTGTAGGCCCACCAACCCCTTTGCCAAGCACCAACACAATAACTATTTGTGAGCATCAACCCACAGGAGTACCAACCCCTTGTAAAGATTTGTGAGCACCAAACCAAAAGAGCACAAACCCATATTATGTATAAACAAAACTACCTCTCAATGTTTCTTACTCATCAATTGATATAAATCTATAATAGCTCCTAATTTTCTCTCTTAAAAAACAATTACAAACCATGCACTCTCTTGCATATTACAAATGGTTTCTCAAGCCTTTATTTATAGCTTTCCAAATGACCTTTGGAATTCACCCTTTGTGACCCTTCAATACTCATGTAAAGTGGTGCCAAACTTGCATGACCCTTCATATCCTTGCATTTGAAAAGTCATATGGTGACCCTTCATAAGCAAAAGCATCTTTTCCTCTTTTATCTATATCTTGGTGACTTTTCATATTCCTCAAAGTGTCCCTTCATGGAAAAATGCACCATACCTCTTTTGTATTCACATGGTGACTCTTGGAATTCCTCAATATGACTCTTAATGATAAAATGCATCCCATTCCTCTTTCATATTTTACCATGTGACTCTTTGACTTCTCCATGGGCCCTCTTTTGACTTATATGCAATCAAAAATATATTCATTAATATTATATAAATATTAACATACATTAGCCAAGATATGAATATTAAAAACACCATTAAATGCAATGGGGCCTTTATCACCAATAATGGTAGACCTTTAACATCAATGAAAATATTTCCAATAATCTCCCCCTTTGTCATTGATGGCAACATCAACCTCGAACTACCACATCCTAAAACCTGCATATATTACTATCTAAAAAACATATAGTAACTCCCCCTTACTGTAGCAACTTGTACGTGTTCCTTGTACCTATTTCTACACCTGTACATGTTATTCTCCCCCTTTGATATCAATGGCAAAGGGCCTACCTAGAGATAACACTTAGCTTCCCCTCAACTGATGCTAAACCTCAATGGTATAAAGTAAAAGAAATTACTCCCAACTTCTCTCGTAGATACTCAAATATGTGTTTTGGTAGTACCTTTGTGAAAATATCTATAATCTACTCTGTAGTACTAATATGCTCCATCTTAACCTATTGATCTAAAACATGATCTCTCAAGAAGTGATATCTAATGGGAATATGTTTTGTCCTTAAATGCATCATTAGATTATTTGAAATATTAATAGCACTTGTGTTATAAAAAAAAATAGAAATAGGTTCATCATAGTTTACCTTGATATCTTCCAAATTTTGCTTCATCCAAAACACTTGAGTACAACATAATACCACTACAATATATTCTACTTCAGCTATAGAAAGTGATACTAAATTCTTCTTCTTGATTAGCCATGATACTAAGTTATCATGAAGGAATAAAGTTCCTCCACTTGTACTCTTTCTATCATCCAATCACTCTGCCCAATCTGAATCTGTATAAGCAACTAAAGTGAAATCTCTGCATGTGGGATACCACAATCCATAATCTATTGTCCCCTTGATATATCTACATGTTTTTTTCACCAACTAAACATGACTATATTTTAGAGCTAACTGATATCTTACAACCATACCTACTACATGTATGATGTCTGGCCTTGATGTTGTTAAATATAAAACACTACCAATCATAGATCTATACAAATATTAATCTGTAATACGTTAATCTTCATCTTTGCTCACCTTATTTCCTATACACATTGGTGTGCCAACTAGTGTATAAACCTCAAAACCAAAAATTTTAAACATTTCCTTGGCATATTTAATTTGAGATATGAAAATTCCTTTATCTGACTGAAATATTTGAAATCCTAAGAAAAATAACAATTATCTAAGCATAGACATCTCAAATTCTTTTTGCATATTATCAAAAAATTATTTTTTCATCTTTTCAATATTTCCTCCAAAAATGATGTCATCAACATATGCCATAACAATAAATTGATGCTCGCATTTTGCTTTGATGTAAAGATTACTTTCAGTAAATCCTCTCTTGAAACCTTGATCCTATAGGTACTTATCAAGTCTTACATACCAAGCTCTAGGAGCTTATTTCAATCCATATAGTGCTTTCTTCAATTTTCATACATGGATACTAATATTTGAGAGAATAAATCCCTCAGGCTACTCAATGTAGATTTCTTCTTTTAGATTCTCATATAGGAAGGCAGATTTGACATCCATCTAAAACACTTTGAAAATTTTAAACACTGCATATGTAAGAAACATTATAATAGCCTCTAACCTTGCTACTAGTGCAAAAGTTTCTTCAAAATATATTCCCTCAATTTGAGCATTATTTTACATACTAATATTGCTTTATTCTTAGTCACTTATCGATTTTCATTCAACATTTTTCTATAAACCCATTTTATTCCTATCACATTGTGATCTTTTGGTCTAGACACTGACTCCCAAGTATCATTATTTTATATCTAATTTAGTTCTTCATCCATAGCCTTAACCCAATTATTATCATGTCTAGCTTCTAAAAAAGTTATAGGTTGAATTTTGGATAACAAAGAGAAATTAACTTGCTCAGATTCACTTACCATCATTCTTCTAGTGTGAATTCCTTCATTTATGTCCCTGATGATGTCACTTTCATTATGATTTATCTAAACATATTTGGATGGAGTTTTGGTGTCCTTTTTCTCTTTCTTCTCATCTTCATATGTTTATTAAAAATCTTCCTCTTCAATGATTCTTTATCTTCCATCTTCTTCTATTCTGACACTTGGACTTTCAACAATTTTCCTGGTTATTTTGTTATAAAATTTATAATCTATAATTTTACAAGAAAAACCAAGAAATTTACCTTCATCTACTCTGGATTCAAACTTCCCAAGTTTTTCATTGGTTCTCTTTATGAAGCATCTGCTACTAAAAACTCTAAAATAATCAACTATTACTGGTTTGTCCTTCCATAGCTCATAAGGAGTCTTGTCACTATTGACTCTCAATAATGCTCTATTCTGAATATGCACTTCTATAGCAACTACCTCTCTCCAATATTTATCTGGTATCTTAGATTCATTTAGCATTGTCCTTGACATCTCTTGAACTATTTTATTTCTCTACTCAACTGCTTTATTTTGTTGTGGAGTTATGCTTGTTGAATAATGTCTTTTTATTCAATGGTCTTCAACAAACACAATAAATTGATCTAACATGAATTCTCCTCCTTGATATAATCATAGACACTTAATCTTCAAACTAGTTTCATTCTCAACTAATGCTTTGAATGCTTTGAAATGTCTGAAAGCTTATGATTTTTTCTTTAAAAACATTTCCCAAGTCATACATGAAAAATCCTAAATAAGCAATATGAAATATTTTTCACCTTGAGTACTTTGAGTTCTCATAGATCCACATAGATTAGTGTCAAAAAGATCTAGAATCTAAGTGGTTGAGTACTCTTTTGTTTTGAACCACCTTCTAGCCTGCTTCTTATACTGACAAGGTTCACAAAGCAAGTCGAATAGATTTGTAATCTTTGGAAGATTTTTGACTACTTGCTTCTTGATGATGTTGATAATATTTTAAAAATTTAGGTGCCCCATTCTCCTATTCCATATCCAACTTTATTTAATCTGACTCAAACAACATCTTTGACCTTTGATGTCTGATAGCATATACAAATTATTGCCTATTCTCTAAGCATTTACAACCAACACATCTGAATCTTTTATCTTAATTTCAGAACCTTTTGCATAAAAATTTAGTGTGTTTCCTTGATCACACCTTTGAATTACACTAAAAATATTATGATTAAGACCTTATGCATTAAAAAAAAATAGTTATACCATTATCCAAACTTTGTGTACCTTTTTTGGCAATTCTAGTAGTAGTATTATCTCCAAATTTTACTGTGCCACCATTGATCTTCTTCAAGGTTATGAACTTAATTTTTTCTCATATCATGTGCCTCAAACATCCAATTTTAATGAACCATGGCTTATCTTCATTTATTGCATGAAAATCAGTCTATACCAACATAGACTTTTCAAGTTGTTTCTTCTACCATGAAGCTATCTAAACTTTCTTCTTGATGAATGGAGCCTTGAAACTCTAGTCCTTCTTGAGTGACTCAAACACACTTCTATATTACCGAGTTATGTGTCTGAATTTGTTTCACTTGTAACATATTATGGCTTCTTTATTAAAGCCTGATAGAGGAGCAAAATAGTTGTGGCTTATGCTTGACTCTGCATGAATTTCCTTCTCCTTATTTCTAAAATTGTTAGCCCATTTATAAAATTCTATTTTCTTTTGACCATATCCATTACAATAAAAATACTAACCATAAAAATATCACTTATTTGTGTATCTCTAACTTGATTGGCTTTTGTATCTCTTTTCCCTCTATCCTTCTTTGTTTGAGATGTCCTCTATATTCTTAACTTCTTCCCTTTTTATTTCTTCTTTTATAAGAGCTTTAGCATAGCTCTTTCCTTTTTCCTTGTCTGTGAAAGTAGTGACCTTCTATTTTGCTTTTTCAAATCCAATACCTATCTTATTTGACATTGATCTTTGATTTTATAATATCTTATTCAACATGTTAGTGATATTCTCAAATTTTGAATCATTGGTTGCTCTATAATTGATTGATTTATTTGTTTTCTCAAGATCTACTTTTAAAGAACAATTTCAATAACATACCTTTCACATTATTTACTTACTATTTTCAACTATGCCATCAGATTTTATTTATTCTTCTTAGATTCTTCAATGTGTGCTTGTAGATATTCAATTATTTCCTTTGCCTCCTTTTCATTTTTCTCGATCTGGAACTTTAATCTTTGATTCTTATTTTCAAGAGATTTTAACTCTTCTAAGGAACAAACAAGTTATCCTTCTAGATTCACTTTGGCTTCATCTGTTCTTCTTCTTGATCATCTATAATTTTACTTGTGGAGGCATCTTTATGTATGGCCATAAATAGAATATTTTCTTCTTCTGAATCACTGACTCCATTATCTTCAGCTGAGCTAGGATCTTTAGAATACAAACTCTTCTTCTCGAATCCCTTCTTAAATTTTCCTTTGAAATTCTTCTTTTATGTAGACTTTCCTTCTTCATTGTCATCATTACCCTTATTTGGGAATTTAGCTACAAAATGTCTAATCTTTCCATAATTAAAATATTTAAATGGTAATTTTCCTTGATATTTAATTGTGCCCTTTTTTGGCTTGCAAGTAAATAGAGCTCCATTGGCATCTTTATCATCACTATAACTATCACTTGATTCTTGAATTTTAGTCTTCTCTTTCTTTAATGTCTTGAAATCAGCTTCTCTCTTTAAGGGTTTCTCTTTTCTAGTCTGCATCTCATACGCCGTAAGAATACCATGAAGCTCATCGATATTTAGCTTGGCTAAATTATTCATCTCTTCAATGCTAAAACTTTGGCATCAGATCTCAATGGTAGAGATCTCAAAACTTTCTGAACCATAATTGATTCTTCTAACTTTTCTCTAAGACCTTGAATCTGATTAACTATTTGATCAATCCATAAAAGATAACTTGCTATATTTTCTTCCTCTTTTATCTTCAAACTCTCAAACTATCTTTTAAAAGTCTAAAACATAGCCCACTGAATCTTTTCATCACCTTTGTAAATATTCTCAAGTTTTACCCAAGTCTCATGAGTAGATTTACATTGCATAACTTTGACAAAATTTGATTCACATAAACCATATAAAATAGCATAAAAATCTTTAGCATTATTTTGACTTTCCTTCTTTTCTATCAAATTTGTTACAAGTGTCTATGGCTCTTCATATTCTTCCAACACTGCTTGTCAAATGTTGAATCCAAGGGCCATCAAGTAAGTCCTCATCCTTATGCTCCAAAAGGCATAATTTGACCCATCAAACAAAGGTGCCTTAGCTATATAAAAAAATCCATATGATCCGACCATCATGCTTTCTTGATCTACCTTCAAGATGTAAAACTTTTTCCAAAAGAACCTACTCTAATACCAATTATTAAGCATGAAATATACTAAGAGGGGGGGTGAATCAGTATATTATATATCTTATTACTTAATCTAATTTATTTTATTTAACTACTTAATCACACATTAAAGATATGCAATAAAATTAAAAAAAAAAAATTCACCACATGAGAGAGAGAGAGAGAGAGAGAGAGAGAGAGAGAGAGAGAGAGAGAGAGAGAGAGAGAGAGACCCAATTTTTATGTGGAAACCCAAAGTGGGAAAAATCATGAAGAACAATCTCAAGTATATGAATGAGCACTAACTCAGAATAAAAAAATTTCAAGCACCAAATTATAGGATCACCAACCCCTTTCCCAAGCACCAACACAATAAATATTTATGAGCACCAACCCACAGGAGCACCAACCCCTCTTGTGTATAAAACACAACTATCTCTCGATGTTACTTACTCAACAAATGATAGAACTCTACAATATCTCCTACTTTTCTCTCATAAAAAACAATTACAAACCATGATCTCTCTTGCATATTTATAGTTTTCCAAATGACCTTTGGCATTCACCCTTTGTGACCCTTCAATCGTCATGGAAAATGGCACCAAACTTGCATTACCATTTGTATCCTTGCATTTTAAAAGTCATATGATGACCCTTCATAAACAAAAGTGTCCTTTCCTCTTTTGTCTTTATCTTGGTGACTTTTCATATTCCTCAAAATGTCCCTTCATAGAAAAATGTGCCACACCTCTTTTGTCTTCACATGGTGACTCTTGAAATTCATCAAGATGACTCTTCATTAGAAAATGCATTCCATTCCTCTTTCATCTTTTACCCCATGACTCTTTGAATTCTCCATGGGCCCTATTTTGATTTATATGCAACCAACAATATATTCATTAATATTAAATAAATATTAACACACACTAACCAAGATGTGAATATTAAAAATACCATTAAATTCAATGAGGCCTTTATCACCAATAATTCTAAACCTTTGACATCAATGAAAATATTTCCAACATAAGGATATAAGGTTAACCATGTTGACTTAGTAATGTAACCTGACTGATAGAAAAGAGTAGAGGGTTGACCAGGTTGACTTGGTCCTATATATAAGGGAAAACATAGTTTGTAAGAGACTATCAAATAAAATGATAGTGTGTTAAAAATAGGGAAATATTTACATTGTAATTAAATCAAAAAATAAAATAAAACAAAAATAATTGGATCAATGAGATTGATCCAATTGGGGCACATAACACAAAACCTTATACCAATGCTAGCCAATGTAATTTTTTGAAATATAACACACAATGATCATAGATAAAATAGTCAATTAAAAAGTAAATGTTAACTAATTGTTCATCCTTAGTGTTATATTATTATAAATTATTATTTTTAACGTGATAGGGAAGTTGGATGAAAATAGGGAACTAGAAATCAATCTATGAATGTTTTTAGCATGTTTAGGTTAAAAGGGATCTCTGTTGGAAATGGTACTAGATTGGTATTAGGCATACACCGTCAATTCACAATCCCATGGTGATCAGGTTGTCAAATTATTTGACAATATATACCATTAACAACATTTTTATAGTTGGCCATAAAACTAAGTTAGCTTCCCCCTTGGTGATGAAATCCAAGTAAGTAGGCCTTGGGAAGATAAATTTTAAATGCATTTTGAATATAATGTGATTTGGTAGTGTGTGTAAAAAGATAAAAATAGTGAAATTAAATGAAAATTTTAAAAACCACCTAATTAAACTATGTGAGCTACTCTAATCATGTAAATAGCTAAAAATAAAAGTGTGAGTTAATTACTAGTAAATAGTTATTAATTCCCAAATTAAGAATGGTATAGAGTTAGTTCAGATGACACTGTATGAAAATCGTATAGATTAGAGTCGACTAGGTCATCACTATTATGTAGAAGCATGAGTATTTAAGAACTATATTGATTAGATTGAATTAGTCTTTTAGATAGAGGATAGGATACAAAACTAAGTCGACCAGGTTGACATAGTTATAGGACTTCAATTTTAAAGACTAAAAACTTACACAAAGTAGGACTGTAATGAATTACTAAACTAATAGAGAGAGAAATATAAGAACCATGGTGGGTTATAGGATGATTAGGATTGTAATTTTTCTATTGAAATTCTTTGAACGCTACTTTTAATTTCTGTAAACTAAGTCAATTAGTTTAACCTAGTTTTGCAAAACCCTATGTGCTGAATAAATATAAGATGACTAAGTTGATCTACATGACTTAGTTTATTGTTCTAGATGTTAACTATAAGATTAAGTCAACTTGGTCAATCTAGTTTATTGATTTGGATGCTGACTAAAAGATTACATCTACCTATTTGAATTAGTTTGTTATTTGGATGTTGACTAAAATACTAAGTCAACCTATTCAATTTAGTTTGTTATTTAGAATTGAAAAAGAATACTATGTTGACCTATCTGATCTAGTAACCTATATTTGATAAATACCTACACAAAAATAACATAGTCATTTTGATATGACTATGTGTTAAACCTATGCACAAAAGCTAGAAATATACTGACATGGTTTATATAGTATCACAAATATAGAAAAAAATAGAATGATAGAAATGAAATCATGAAAAGAAACCTATAAGGAAAATATTCATGTTGGGTTCACTATAATGTATGCAATGGGAAATGTAATAGATCTATAAATCAATCCTAGCTTGAAGAAGATAGATCCTACTTACACTTTCAGTTGGGGATACATTAGATAATTAGGGTCATGACCAATATGGATATGCTAGACCCAATAAATGGATTTATTACCAAGAATAATATCACTAAGAAGGGTTCCAAAGCCTCCAATCAAGTAGAACTACTCAGTAACCCTAACTAGGTCCTATGTTTTTATATTCACTAAAATAATAAGTAAAGAAAAAGTCTAATATAGTGTTCACCAAAGCTTGTGGTACAAATTGGGGGCAATAAACATAAAAAGTAAACATTAATAGGAGACATATACTCATGTAAATGTATACATAATCTTAATACATGGAATATAAATGCAAATGCATATCTATCTACTCTTACAAAGGAGGAACAAAATTAGGAATACTTACCATTGAAGACAAACCCATCTAGCCTCAATCTCTCCCTTGGACAAGGATATTTACAAGAGTTTGTTGTGATATTTGAGGATGACAAGGATAAATCAACTCTAGGAGACACAACCCATTAATGCATCTAAAAGATATTCACAAGACAAGATATATATCTCCAAAGAAAGTATGAAACCCTAAGCTTGTTCCACAAGTAGAATGGTGGATAAGCAAATGTGAAATATAACTTAATTCTCATTATATTCATAATAAATGATGAAAATGAATGTTTTTATATAGGTGAATCTAACCCTAAGCCCTTCTAATATTTTAGGCTGACAAGGTCAACCTAATTGACCTAGTATTTAAATTGGCAAAAATAAACTAGGTTATGAACTATGTCAGACATGGCTGACATAGTTCTTAGTAAGCTTTTGTAAATAGTAATACAAGGTCAATGTGACTGACATAGTCATGTAAACTACCAAAAAGGGGTTTAGGTTAGTTAAAGGGATAATAAAGATGGAAAATGACTATAGGAGGGGGGAGAATAAGATGAAAATCTTAGGGGAATGTTTTTAGGAGTTGGTTGGATTGGTAATAAGTGGAAATAAGGGACAACAATCCTATGAAGCACCAATGGTATGCCCACCCATTTTCCATTATGCCCATTAAGGTGTGCACTCAGAGAGATTGAGACTTGATGGGCTCCTACAAGATAAAAAGTGTTATTAAGTGGTAAAGTTTGAAAATATTTTGTGTATATAAATGTATTTAAATTATAAGGAACCAAAAACTACAAATTAAAATATGGAGAACCAGATGACATACTTAAATTTTGTGTCCTTTATGACCATAGTTTTCCTTGGAATACATATAATATATGTTTTCCATCTATTCCAATGGGATGAAGTTAAAATTAATACAAATCATAGTTTTTTATGGTAGCTACTTTGAGATGGGAATCATGGAATTTATAATAAGTTTTTATTTTGTGGTAGTCCAGACAGTATACAATCAAGGTTTGTTATTTTTTTTCCTGATTATGCTATGTGTAAAATTTATTTAAATATGTAGCTAAGTGATTAATGATGTCTTGATTCATGTCTTATATAAAATTACTAAATTACATCCTTAATATTCCATTGGTGTATTTGGATGATGATAGTGATGAAGCTCAATTGTTACAAGTTTTTTTCATTTTTGACCTTGAGTAATTTTAGCATAAGAGGGTGGTGTATTTGAATAATAGCCTTGAGACATATTCATTACTTATTTCATACAAAAATAGAAACACACTTCCCCAATTCCTTTAAATAATATCAATTTGTTATATTCTTGATCCAACTTGGTTTGTTTATATTTTTATAGTCTAGACATGAATCTTTCCAAGTAATCCTCTAATGGTGAGGGAAATGCCCAAGCTTCCATCATGATTATGTGGATAATATGGGTTTTGTGGTAATTTAAAATCATTTTGGTATGTCTTTGTCCCCTTAATTTGACTCCCCTTCAATTTAAAGGAATGGTTACCCCTATATATCTATCCACCCCCAACACACATATAGTATGGAGTACATCTCATTTCTCCCCATTGGGCCCAATATATCTCTATGGGCATCGGGGCTAGGACCTTATCTATCTATACATATATTGTATTGGGAGATAGGTTCCTATATTCAAGATGGGATTCAAGTTGGTCACTACATATCTCTACGAGTATGGGGGCAGTCTAGATAGGGGTTGGCCCAATAAATTCCAAGGGGTCATAACTAGCCATATATGACCCATATCTATATATAGGGGTCAAAATTAGGAGAGTAGAGAGGACATATCTATATATATTACCTTGATATACATACATGTATATATATTATATATACATACATGTATGTGTGTGTGTGTGTGTGTGTGTGTGTGTGTGTGTGTGTGTGTGTGTGTGTGTGTGTGTGTGTGTGTGTGTGTGTGTGTGTGTGTGTGTGTGTGTATGCATATATTAGAGTAGGTCATCACCATATCCAAACCAAGATATAGTAGGTTTTAATAGATAGGGGTAGGATCCATATATGGGACCTATTATCCATGATAGGGGGTGGGGTTGTTATATATAGATAGAGCCTTCCATTCTTCACTTAGATACTTAACTACTTAATTCAATTAATTGGAAATATATAGTATGGGTGGGCCATTTATGCATATTATCCCCTTATAATATATGGATAGGTAATTTTTTGATAAGGTATGGCCATATATACATCTATTTAGGAATACATATCTATATCTATCTAGACAATAAGATGGTTGTTTTATATATAGATACATGGGATTGTCGAGCCCTATGGATATATGTACTACACCCATATATATATAGATAAGGGGTCCCAATCCCCTCTATTTATATAGATAGGGTTGGAGGGAGGTTTCATATGCCCTATAATATAATCAATCTAGGTTTTTTATAATCTCTCATTGGTCTATATATAAGGGGCATGTCAACACCAATAGATATATAGGGTACTTAATGACCCACTAGTCGAGATAGTTCATCTTCATTTTATGACATTTAGGAGGTCTCATTTATTTTATAGTCCCTTCCTTTATAGTATTTTTTTTGTTTAAGATAATTTTTTCCTTCATCTCTTTCCAAGTGGAGATTGTATATCTCCCCAACTCTACAAACCATCTGAGGTGTGAATCATTGAGAGTGGTTAGAAATAGTTTTGAATTTTGATCATCTTGATTCTAGTTTTAACTATGGCATAGGACATGAAATTCAAAAATAAATATATCAATATATTAATTAGTTGTTATTATAAAGTTGGGTAAAGTAGAGGGATATTTTTCATGTTGCATAACCCATATGGGTGTTGATGGGGAACTAGAGCACTGTGGCCCCATAGTTTTCTTCATGATTATCCCCCATTATTTTTTAGACTACTTGTAAACTAGAGAGTTGAGCCACCCACTTTTAAAATACTTTGTCAACTTTTGACCACAATGCATAATGAAAAGTGGCTGTAAGATTCTTATAAGGAGATGATTTTTTTTACTAATGGTGATGGATTAGGGATTATTATAAATTATTAAATAAGTTTAACAAATATATATTATTTAGTTGAGTTGGTAGGTTTAGAAGATTATATAATTTTCTTTGGAGCTAGAAGGTATTTGAGTTCTCTTTTGGAGAGGAGTTAAGTGAGTGATTTAACTTATTTTAGAAATAATGGAGTTTTATTCCTATTTTAGTTAAGGGTCTAGAATATTAAATTAGTACAAAATATAACAATAAATATAGTCCTAGTTTGTAAAACTATTTATCTTTTTCACATTTCTAAAAATAGTAATAAATAAGAATAAATATAACTTAGTTGGAAAATAGACTGAGGCAGCTGATACAGAGGTTGAAAATGGTTATGTAGGATTGGGAAGATGTCATAAACCTAAATATGGATTTCATTAGGTGAAAGGATAGGAGCATCAAAAAGTGTATGTTTTGGTGTTCAATGATGTTATCCATTCTTACCACTATTGTCCAAACTAATCATAGATATTTGAAATTTTTTGGGTAGTTGCATTGTGATTGTGTGAATGTGCTTATGAAAAATCAAGCACTAGTTATCGATGGAACTTGATATGGAGGTAATTTTGTCTTCAAACCCTAACCCTCCATCATGATTGATAAAATTATATTTGAGCCACTTGAGAAAGAGGAGGATTAGTTTGAAATATGTATTGAACATGCAATCCAAACTCTTTATGTGGGCACTCTGCCTACATACCAATACTCTGAAGAGGGATCAAGCCATATGTAATTCTCACACCTAGTGTGCTTTGTGTAATAGTGTGATTCAGATGAAAATTCCAAATTAATAGTGTTTGAGCTGGCTAGAGACTGGTTTGAGGATTTGAATAGGTTTCTAGCTATGTTGGGTGACTGTGTGTAAATAATAGGGAAGTTTTCCTTAGTGCTTTGTTTATATTCTTCCTTAGTTTGTAAGTTTGATCACCCCCTTTATAAATGAGCTTTAAGTGGGATTTTATAAGGAATAATTGGTCATGGGTCAAATGTATTTGTGTAAAGCTAGCCTAATTAAGGATAAGGACTAGATGAAAATAACTACTGGGGCTCAAAGTGCAAATAGACAAGACTGTTGAAAATGGGACACTTCTCTATGGGGCACTATAGTCCAAATGGGGTGCTCTTGTCCTACATGATTGAGGCCCAAGGGAATAAGATTGACATGGAAAATACTATTTAGCTAAGGTGGAATGACCATTCATAAGGTTTTAGATGACTGGCAATGAGTAAAATGGTGTCTAGAAGGGTTTTAAGAGCATGAAAAAAGGACCTATGGATGGGGTGTCATAATCCACACTCAAACTACCAATTTGGATATTTTATATGAGCACATTTCTAACCCCACTTTATTCTAGTGATGAAACAAAGAAAAATTCTAGGATAAAGGAAAAATAGAAAGTGTACCTGAACTTACATGCAAGGGTGAGGCTCATAAAGATGTGTGATGTTGAGTTTGCATAGAGAGATCACAATGTGAAACATAAATTTACAAGAGAAAACAAGGAGTAGATTAATTTTTACTAGACATATTATGTCTACAATAAGAACATATAAAGGCTGGGTAAAATAAAGAAGAAAAAGGAATGAATACACCTCACTAGGTATGTGAACCAATACAAAATTAGTTGTGATGTTGAGTGATGTTGAGTGATGTTGGGTATGTTTTATACCAAGAGTAATATCACAAATGGAGCTGAGTGCTCAATTCCTTGAGGTTGGCTCAAGAATATAAAGGTTATCCCTTTGGCTCCATTATTGACCACTATGTAGTAGAGCTATGTGATCATGCATGTGTTTATTGATGTTTGGATTGTGTCCAATCCATTTGATTAGGTGGCTCAAGAATACAAATGCTAGCTAGTCGTTTGGCTCCATTATTTCCCACTAAGTGTGAAATATGAACTGATACCAGTATGAATGTGTGTTGTATGAGATGGATCATGAATCTTATGAATGCTATATATTCTAACAATGTGGCATAGATAGTTGAATGTGTACTGAGAAGTAGGCCAATATTGTCCACTTTGAAAGGTGGATATTAGGTTTGTATTAAATCCACTATAAAATGATTCAAAACACTTGTAGATGGAATAAGGCATGCAACTACTGAGAATATTTGGGCAATAAAATTAACTAGAAATAAAATAAGGCAAATGTGCCATGTATATTACCCCCAATCATTGGTGTTTGTAACATGAATTCTGATCTAGAAGTTATACTAACTACCCAATCTGAAACTTAAAGTGAGAGAAATCATGCTACACATGATGCCCCCTATATTTGGATAATCTAAGTAAAACTATACTAAAATTACCCAATTTTAAATTGGATGTGAGAGTCATCATGTCATGCATTATATCCCCTATATTTAGATAATTTAAGTAAAATTTTACTAAAACTACCCAATCTAAATTGGACTGTAGTTGACAAAACTATAATTGACCTTACATTTTTATATGTTTCTAAAAATTATAGATTTTTGACTATTTGGATAAGAGCATCAAAAATTGGACACTTTGTTATAGGGTGTTATAGTTTGAATGATGTGTACTATCCTTTACTATTTTTTATGATTGTTTTGTGTTCATCCCTATTTTTTGGTCTATTTTGTGTGTTTATAATTTTGATTATTGTTCTGAGTGTTCTAAACTCTAATTATTTTGACTAATAAATGGCTCTGATCTCTATGAAAAAATGCTTACTTGTTTCCCCCTCTTCTAAGGGTAGGAATGAAATCCCTGTAATGAATTCTACTAGGATAAATATTCTTACAAATGTGTTATGCTACAAAAAACATGATATAGTAATGATAATCCAAAATATGTCTCAATATATAACATAGTTTGTATTGGATATTATTAGATCAATAGGGGTATGCCTAGATAGAAATAAAAATGTAATAACATGTGAAATATACTAAATTGAAACTAGAAATCTTGTTAGTTTTCAAGGATGGATGGAGCATGATGTCCATCATGACATCTAAGAAGGGAAGATAATGCATGATGTGGATCATGGCATTGCAAACAACTAAGAATCAAACAAGGAAACAAGAAAGCCAAGAAACAAGAAGCATACAAAAGAGACTAAGGGGCAAATAAAACAAGGTACATGGGCACATGTCACTCAAACTAGGAAATCAAGCATGTAAATCATGTTCAAATGCCCACATATGCATATAATTATAAACAAGAAAGATTAGCATGAGGACCACAAGAACATACAAGAGTACAAATAAAGGACATTGGAAAATGTCCTAAGGTACACACAACTCAAAAAAAATAGAACTGAGAAATGAAATCATAAGTAGCTACTCAAAGAAAAAAAAGGAAGCCATGTAAATGCTAGAAATACTATCACATCCAACTGATCAAAACAAGAAGTGAAATTATTTAAAACATGTATTACAAGACTAGGTAGATGTTAAGAAAAACAAAATTTATATATATTAGTGAGTGTCCATATAATAATCTATGTAGGCTAGTCAGTAATGTACATCAACATGATAACTAGAGTGTGTGGTGTAGGAATGACAAAACTTGGATGATGTAGTCATGTATAAAATGCTCTTGATGGGTAGATATGTCAATGTATGTCTCTAATGTAAAATTAGGATGTCCCCTCAATGGTTAGAATGAAGAAATAAAGAATATAGGTGTCACTTCACACACTCAAAGAAGATCAAGTGAAGCATGTTAATGTAGATAAATTGACAAACAATAGCATAGAATAGAAAAATGTAAGTCTAGCATGGTAGTAGAAATGTAAATCATGGATAATGTGTATAATTGAAATGTTTTTGATGTTTCAAATTATTTGAATGTTTTTGTATTTTGACATGTTATATTTTTTTTGGTATTTTTAAATATTGTATTATATTTGGCATTTTGAAATAAGTTATGTATAAGTAATCATAAGGAAACTATGTACAAGAAAGTGAAATGGAATTATGTACAAGAAATATTGAGTAAAAATAATACTAACTGATGAATCTCATAATAAATCCCTATCATGGTGTCCTATATCAAGGAGAGGGATCATGCATGATTATGAAGCACAATGGAAGGGCTGAGATAGTGACTTTGAAATATGTGTATGTTGTAAGTGCTCTAAAATATTTATAGTGGAAACTGACTATGGGGTTACCTTATAACTCTAAGAAGTGGATGGAACTATGGTACTCTTAGGGACCTGTCTAGTAGTAGCATAAGCTCTCTAAAAATGTGTTATCTGTGTATAGACATGAGACCTCAATTATACTACCTGGTTGTGAATACTATAGCTAAAAATTGTCTAGAGTCCTAAAATTATCATTGATGTAATGGTCTCTCTAAGAGAGGCCTTTGTGGAAGTGTATGAACTCTCTTTGCTAGTGAGGGAGGCCTCGACTATGTCTAAATCTCAACTAGAGGAAGAACTGTAACTAGTGGAGGAGCTATAAATAGTGACTACAGAGTAGGAGATGGCTCTAAAGTGGGGAGTGGTAACTCATAAAAAACTCCACCAACTATAACAAACTAATTAGCATGAATGTATTTCATGCATCTATGAACTTTATAAGGTATTTAACAAAGTTTCTATATCCATGATCGACCAAGAAAAATGTCAAAGACTCTTACACTAGTAATAATAATAAATGTTTTAGCCATATGTGCTAGACCAACCTATAGAAGAATTACAATCTCACTTAATGAACTCCGTATGTGTCCACTAAGTCCGCTGATAACTATGTTCATCAGGGTGATATCCTAATCTAAATATCTCAAATGCTGAAGTAATGTCATAGTGCACATGTTCACACTAGATTCATTATCTATGAGAACACTATGAATGGGATGGTGATCAATTTAGCTTCTAATAAAGAGTACATAGTAATATGAATCATCCTCAACTATGTCTTATTTTAAGAAGGAGATTAAAGGTCTATCTATAACTCTAGAATTATACACACCAATCATGTTGCTCAAAGTATGTGACTCAACTAAAGGTGTCTAGTATGTAACTACTGGAGGGTGTGAATGATATGTATGGTGAACACCTGATGTGCCCCTTGTTTCATATTTAGAATGTTGTGGGAAAGAATTTGAGAAATTTTTTAGAGCCTTGTCATGTGTTTTCTTTACCTAAGGAGGCTCAACTAGAGTTCCAATATCAATAAGGTTGCCATCTATCAAATCCCATATCTTGTGTTGTAAACTAATGCATCTATTCATTACGTGTCATGGTACCCTATAAAAATTCTAAAATACATTCTGGTCATATCCATGTGGAAGAGGATTTATTGTATCAACTTCTCAAATAGGAGGGAGAGATAGGACATTGCATTCCAATATCTATTGTAAAATTTAGGACAAAGATACTGGTAGATTGGTAAAGGCTCACGAAGGAGGGACTGATAAAACCACTCACTAAGGGGGCTCTAAAGCCACATTAATTGTAGGTTGATTTTGAATTTTGATATCATTAACCTTTACTTTATATGGGACTTTATTATTACTCTTGTTTCTTATTTATTATATGCTTGTGTGCTTGAGTTTTCCCATTAAAATTAATTTGACTTCACTTTCCTTTAGTGTATGACATAACTTAGTGAAGGAAGAAAACTTTTTGAACATTATTGACTCATGTAAAATTAGTTATAAGACTATGTTTAAAGAGATCTTGTAATTCTTGATCAGCCATGGGGCTAGTAATTTTAGCCAATACAATCTTATATCTAAGAACATAATCCATGAGATGTTCATTTGACCTTTTTTTCTATTATACAACTTGGGCATAAGAAACCTTATCACATCCGTTGATGCTGAAATGAGCTAAGAACATGTTAGCTAAAGAATTGAATGCTCTGACTAACTAATTTGGTATACTATATAACCACTGTAGAGCATAAACCTTTAAACTCCATAGTAATATCTTGGTTAATAACAATTCATTTCAAACTATTAGTGTAAGTTTTTATTTTTCCCTATTTATTAATTAGGGAAATTGTATTTCTTGTGCATACATGGAGTTTTCCTACATTTGTGGGATAGGCTAGCTTATGTGGAGGTGTGTGTCATAGATGTGTCATAGGTGTCATAAGAATGTCATAAGTAACTCCCTTGATGGGAGTTACTTCTCTATTCTTAGCACCTTGTCACCACCTTTCATGGAGGAGTTACATTCTATTCTTGGGGTGCCTTGTCCACCTTTTGTGGAGGAGTTACTTACGTACTCTCCTATTTGTATTCCTCACTTTGGCCATCTCATGCTAATCAAATTTTGGTTTTCTCCATTTTGTCTTGTGCAATTTCTCTTATTGTGTTAATTTCAAATTGCTTTAGCATCTTGTGGTGTGCACTTGCTTCAACTAGTGTGATCACGTCTCCATTGCACTCGCATTATCTGGATTCTGGAAACAAATCCGATATGGTATCAAAGATTTTTTGGTAATCTTGTGTGTGATTATGCTTTTAACTTATTTTTGAAATCAAGAGGAGTGGAGTTCATTTTTTATTTTTATATTTGATCAAAAATAAAATATATATATATATCAATTCTGGGTAGTCTCCTTGGAAATCCTTGGCCTTTGGTTGTTTTTTGGTTGTCTTCACTTCAGGGAGCATCATTCAATAGCTGAAGAAGGTACTATACTCAAAAATAGAAAGAGGAAGGTTGATGCCTTGTTTTTGCCTTCAGTTCTAGTAGCAGATTGAGCCTTACTATGCCTACCTCCTATTTGACATGCCACTCAGTTGCTTCTTTCTTGTTTGCAGTGCCTTAGGCTGTATGGTAGGCCATACAGTGCACACTTCTGGTCAGCCTTCAGCAAAGTCACCAAATTCTACAAATGCCTTCAGCCTCTGCCCTTCTAGCATGCTAGTCTCTAGCAAGGTGCCTTCAATTCTGCCACTAGCAGGCTGTACGGTGCATCCGGCAGGTCTGAACATTCATTTTTTTGTTTCTTTCTGCTATCAAATTTTGGATTGTGCATTTTTGAATGCCCCTTCCTACTTGGAATCCTATTTGGCACCTTTTAGACATGTGGCATCCTTCAAAACTATCTTTTTTTCATTATTTTTAGTTAAAATTGACCTGTTAAAACAAAAATCAGTCAATTTGACTAAGTATTAAAGTTTCTAGATAGTTTTGTATTTTGGGGATTTTCAATTAAAACTTGTATCTTCAACCTACGAAGACGAAGGGTGAGGCCTAGGTTGGTAGGAGGCCAATTCCCCCTCACTCAAACCTCATTTTGATTCTTCATTTTGTGCCAAATCTAATGAGTGGTTGGAAGGCCACTTTCTCTCCCCATACCAGGCATTTTTTAATGTTTTAGTGCTTTTTTTGCAAAAACACTAGTTTATGAGAAAATTGTAATTTTAATATCTTGCAAACAGTAGCTCAATTTTGGGTGCCATTTTTTGCAAAAGTGCTTGTAATTCAATTATACATAGTGTAGATTTCTTATTTTTCAAAAATACACTAGTTTATAAAGTGCCAAAAATTTGGGTCTCTCGAGATGCATTTTTGACTGAGTCCGATGTCCTATTTGCTTTAGTCTTGCACTAATTGCTCTAAGATGCATTTTTATCTGAGTCTAACATATTTTGAGAGTGCACTTGCATATTTGGGGGGGGGCTCAATATTTTAGGGGGGTGTGATTACTTTTCACAACTTGTTTTCATTCTTCTTTCTGCATACATTCAAAACTTGCAATCAACACAACTTCACCTAATTTTAGCTAAAAATGGATTATTTTAAACTTAAACCCCTAACACCCTTCAAATATCATGAATGGAAGGTTAAAATTTCAATCATTCTTACAAGCAAAGGGCTGTATAGGATCACCATGGGTACAGAAGTAGAACCCAACATAGATGCTGAAAAGGTCAAGTGGTACAACCGTAGTGATTAAGCCTTTGGATTACTGAGCTTGTCTGTGTCTCTAGAACCTCTCTTCCACTTAGAATCCTCCCAAACTCCTAATGACATATGGGACACCTTAGAAAAGTTGTTTGGGAAGCTTGATGAGATGAGAGGTCATGAGATTGAAAATGAACTCATAAGTCTAAGTCCTAGCAACTTTGACACCCTACAGGACTTCTTCACTAAGTTTAAGGTCCTTAGATTGAAAATGAAATAATGTGGGATAGAGAAGAAAGATGATCAAATCATACTTTCTATTCTCACAAAGTTAGGTCCAAGCTATTCAGTCTTTGTCTCCACTTTCCATGCCACAAAATGTGCCCTTGGCACTACATGGAAAATGCCTTCTTTGGATTCATTCATTGCCAACTTGACTATGGAGAAAGATAAGCTAATTCCTAGATAGCTAGAAATGGTAAGGATAAGAATTCAACAAAGGAGAAGAAGAAAAAGAATAAGGACCATGAGAAGAAGAAAGAAAACACAAATCCTGCCAAAAATAACACTGAGTCTTCATCCTCCAATGTTAAACCTAAGAAGGAGAAGATTAAGTGTGCCTATTGTAAAAAGATAGGGCAGGATGAACACAAGTGCATGAAGAAACAAATAGACCACCTAACTCATCTTCTAAAGAAGAACCACATAGGTGTTCCTGAGTCCATCAAGTAAAATTCATCAACCCAAGATTCTACAAAGGTAAAAGGCAAGGGTGAGGAGAAAGAAAAGGGCAAGGCCCTTGTAGCAGATATAACTTCTACACCTTCATGGGTCATAGAATCAGGTGCTTCTCACCACATGGGCTCTTCACTAGTTGATTTTTCATCTTTAGAGCCTTGTAGCATGACCTCAATCAGTTTGGGTGATGACACATCAATTTCCATTTCAGGTAGAGGGTCAGTTGAAATGGAAGGAGGAACATTCAACAATGTTCTAAGTGTTCCTTCTCTTTCAACCAATCTGCTATCAGTGTACCAAATCACTCACATTGGTTAGAGCATGAGAGTTGAGTTTTCACTAGATTCAGTGTCTATCAGGGAGTTGCATAGTGATACTATAGTGGCAGTAAGAAGGGCAGATCACCAAGCCAGGTTATACAACTTTTCACATTTTGCATCAAATTCTTCTCCTATAACATTGCTAACTCATTTAGATGGAGTTAACAAATTTTGGCATGAGCAGTTTGGCCACCTTAACTTCTACTATCTTGAGCAACTTTGTAAAAATGACATGGTCATTGGCTTGCCTCGTGTCCAATTCTCAAAAGGACTTTTTGAGGGGTGCTCCCTTGGGAAGCATCTTGAAGCAAAATTTGACAAAGGAAAAACTTGTAGGGCTTCACAACCTTTGGAGTTAGTCCACAGTGATGTATCAAGACCCTTTCCCAAACCATCTTTCATAAGGGCCAAGTACATCCTCACTTTCATTGATGATTTCTCTAGGTACAGTTGGATATATTTTCTCAAACAAAAGTCTGAAGTGTTTGACAATTTTCTAGACTTCAAGGCTCTTGTTGAGAAATAGAGTGACAAATCCATCAAGGTTCTTCAAACTGATAATGGAGGGGAGTATGTCAGCATCAGGTTTGAGAAATTTTGTACCATATAAGGGATTGATTTGTCTTGCATAGTCACCCACGGTCCTTCATAGAATGGGGTTGCAGAACATAAGAATAGGTTCTTGAAAGAGATGGCTAGTTGTATGATTCACTCCAAATCCTTAGCACCACAGTACTAGGCTAAATCCATCAATTATGCTTGCTACATTAAGAATAGGGTTTCTCACAAAGCTTTGAAAGGGATAACACCTTTTAAATCTTGGCATAAAAGAAAACCTGATGTTGAGCACCTTAGAGGTTTTGGATCCCTAGCCATGGCTCGCATTCCAAAGAAGAAATGCAAAGCTATGGAACATTAGTCCAAGCCTTACATCTTTGTAGGATATCTAGATGGTATTAAGGGATATCACCTTCTAGATCCAGTCACTCATGAGTTGTTCATCGAGAGAAGTGTCCATTTTTAGGAGAGTCTTAAAGACTCAACACTTGACACTTCTTCTCCCTCATCAGATCTACTTCTTCATGATGATTACTCATCAGATTTAGATCAGCCACAGTAGGTTCTTGAGCCATAGTCATATTCTTCTTCTTTGAGTTCACATATCAAGGATAGTGATGTAGAGTCATCCACCTCTAGTCAGTCAGAGGATGAGGAGTTAGCACCTAACTCTCCCACTTGCGGGCCACTTTGGGCCAAATAGACACTTGAGAGTGCTACCACTTGGGTAGGAGATCCTACAGATGATAGACGTACTAGGGGAGATTTTCAAAGAGATTCACATGCCTTCTTTGCTTCAGTTTTAGATTCATAGTCTTTTTGAGAGGCATCGGGGGTACCTGAGTGGGATACTGCTATGGAGGAAGAATATTCTTCCTTAATCAAAAATCACACTTGGGACTTGACATCACTTCCTAAGGGAAAAAAGATGGTTCAATGTAGGTGGATATATCAAACCAAGTTTGTGGCAGATGGGTCAGTTGATAAGTATAAGGCACAATTGGTCACCAAGGGTTTGTCACAGGTGGTAGGCATTGACTACTCAGAGACCTTTGCACCCATTACAAAGATGACTTCTATTTGACTCACCTTGGTTATTGTTGTAGCAATGGTTGGGATGTGCATCAGATGGATGTGAAGAGTGCCTTTCTTCACCAAGACCTTAAGGAGGAGATCTACATGGAGCAGCCGCCAAGATTTGTTCAAGATTCTTCCTTAGTATGCAGACTTAGGAAATCTATCTATGGCCTCAAATAGGCCCCTCAAGCTTGGTATGTCAAGATGGATTCCTTCCTTCTCACAATAGGTTTCACTAGGTGCCATTCTGATCCCAATGTCTACTTCTTATGGCAGGATGATTTGCTCTTAATTTTGGTTCTATATGTTGATGACCTTTTGATCATTAGGAGTTCTTCATCAGCTATTACAGTGGTGAAGGCATCTCTTCAGGATAGATTTGACATGACAGACTTGGGTTTGTTGCACTACTTCCTTGGCATCGAGATCTCATAGTCAGATTCAAGGATTTCACTTACATAGTCTAAGTATGCTCTTGACTTATTGGCTTGGTTTCACATGGTTGATTGCAAGCCATCTCTGATTCCCTTTCTATCAGGAGTCAAGCTTGAGACTGATTGCTCTTCACCATTGGTTGATGCCACTCAGTATCGATAACTTGTTGGTAGTCTCATCTACTTGACTCACAGTAGGCCTGACATTTCATATATAGTGGGACTTGTCTCTATATTCATGCAGGAACCCCATGAGCTGCATTGGAAAGCAGCTAAGAGGATCTTACATTACATATAGGGTTCACATAGATACGGGATTCATTATAGACTTGGCACAGAGGTTGACTTGGTTGGATATATAGATTCAAATTGGGCTGGTGATTCACAGACTCACAAGTCCACTTCTGGTTATAGTTTCTCTCTAGGTTTTGGTCCTTTCAGTTGGTCTAATAAGAAGTAGAATGCTATTGCTATATCATCCATGGAGGCAGAGTATAGGGGAGTTGTTAATGCAGCTACTGAGACTATTTGGCTTCAGGGGATTCTTTCTGAGTTTAGCATTCCTATCAAGTAGCCCACCATCATTTATTGTGATAACCAGAGTACCATACAGATTTGCAAGAATCTAGTTCATCACCAACGGACCAAGCACATAGATATTCACATGAATTTCATTTGAGTGCTTATTCATAGTCAGGTCATTGACTTGATATTTTAATAGTCTTCAGAGTAGGTTGCAGACATCTTCACTAAACCTTTCACTGAGAGCAAGTTCATTCATATATGAGCTCTTCTTGGGGTACGGTCCATATCTGCAGTAGCATCATCTTTAGGGGGGCTTCTAGCCTCTTCTTTTCTTTTATGTCTCTCTTTTGGGGGTATTTTTTTCTTACAGGTTTTCTCCTTTTCTCTATCTTATGGGAGATTGCATTTGTACATGGGTACCTCACTAGGCCTAGTTGTCGAGACCCATTTTTATGCCCACCTAAGCTGTGCTTATGGGGGGGTATTAGTGTAGGTTTTTATTTTTCCCTATTTATTAATTAGGGAAATTGTATTTCTTCTGCATACATGGAGTTTTCATACATTTGTGGGATAGGCTAGCTTATGTGGAGGTGTGTGTCGTAGGTTTGATAAGAATGTCATAATTAACTCCCTTTATGGGAGTTACTTCTCTATTCTTAGCACCTTGTCACCACCTTTCATGGAGGAGTTACATTCTATTCTTGGGGTGCCTTGTCCACCTTTTGTGGAGGAGTTACTTACGTACTCTCCTATTTATATTCCTCACTTTGGCCATCTCATGCTAATCATATTTTGGTTTTCTCCATTTTGTCTTGTGCAATTTATCTTATTTTGTTAACTTCAAATTGCTTTAGCATCTTGTGGTGTGCACTTGCTTCAACTAGTGTGATCATGTCTCCATTGCACTTGCATTATCTAGATTTTGGCAAAAAATCTGATAGGAACATCATCTAAGAATGCTACATTAAAATCTCTCAAATGTGTTTTTGGGTCATCCTTACCACCATATAGAGTGAGCTTGGGTTAAACAAAACCTAGTGGCAATGTTGTAGAAACAATATGGCATGATAATGATATATGAAGTAGAAAAAAATAGTCCAAATCCTATTTTGGTCTAGAGGCACCTTGCTCAAGATGTATCACCTTGGATTGAAAATATTTAATCTCTTACACAAGGGAAGCCACATCATGAGGTGAAGATGTACTAACCATAACTAATGGTGCCACATAAGAAGGTTGGGCTACTATAGGGGGTTGTTGAGACATAGTTGCCCCCATAGTATCATTTGTAATTGGTTGTTATGTGGTTTGAGAGGATTGACCATTTTTTTATTTTTATTTTTCTTCTTGTAGTATTTTAAGAATATCATCTTACATATCAATATTTTTAGTTAAAAGGTCTTGAATTTCCCTCTTATTAGTTTCATCAAAACTAGTATATTGGGCCATTGTTAAAGTAGGAAAGCAAAGCAAAAGTGGATTGATTTTTTTGCAACAAGTTGTAATAAGAAAAATATGATGGAAGGAAATTAATGAATAAAGGAAATGTAAATTCATAAAAATAGAAAACTAGAATATGCATAAAAAGGATATGAATCTCACAAACATTTAAGGTGAGACCTCCAAAAACATAGTGACCTAGTATATTCTAATAGTGTTTGAAAGAATTGATTTTAAAAATTAATATTGTGAATTTTAAAAATTAAATGTGAAATTATAATTTATACATGCAATAAAAATATTTCTAAAATCAGCAAAGAATTTTCCCTAGGGTTTTTAGGGATTTTGTGTGAAAACAAAGTAAGTCAAGTTCACCAAATGATTTAACTTATTTTAAAAATAATGGAGTTTTATTTATATTTTAGTTAAGGGTATAGATTAATAAATCAATATAGAATATATAAATAAATACAGTCCTAATTTGTGAAACTATTTGTCTATTTCACCTTTCAAAAAATATCAATAAATAAGAGGAAATATAACTTAGCTAGAAAATAAATTGAGACAGATGATACAGAGGTTGAAAACAACTGTGTAGGACTGGTAAGATGTCATAAAACTAAATATAGATTTTGTTGGGTGAAAGGATAAGAGGTCCAAAAAGTGGATGCTTTGGTGTCTACTATTATTGTCTATTCTTGCCATTATTGGCCAAATTAATCACATAGATCTGCAACTTTATGGGTAGTTGCAATGTGCCTGTGTGAGTGTGCCTATGAAAAATTGAATGTTGGTTATTGATGGAACTCATCGTGGAACTGATTTTTTGTTCAAACCCTAACCTTCCATCATGCTTGATAAAATGATATTTGAGTCACTTGAGAAAGAGGGAGGGTTATTATAAAATATATACTGAACATGCAATCCACACCCCTTGTGTGGGCATGTTGCCTACATACTAATACTCTAAAGAGGGATCAATCCATATGTAGTTATCCAACCTAGTGTGCTTTTTACAATAGTGTGATGCAAATTTAAATGACAAATTGATATTGTTTGAGGTGACTAGGGACTAGTATGAGGATTTGAGTAGGTTTACAACTATGTTTGGTGATTATGTGAAAATAATATAATATAAGTTTACCTTGGTGATTTGTTTATATTCTTGCTTGCTTTGTAAGTTTGGTCACCCCCTTTGTAAATGAGATTTGAGTGGGCTTTTATAGGGAATAATTGGTCATGGTTCAGATGTATTTATGATATGCTTACCTAATCAAAGATAGGGACTAGATTAAAATGACCATTGGGGATCAAAGTAAAAATGGATAGGGACACTTCTCTATAGGGTGTTATAATCCAAATGGGGCACTCCTATCCTATAGTCTTTAGACTTGGGATAATAGGATTGGTATGGGGAATACTATTTGGATGAGGTTAAATGACCAATTAGGAGATTTTGGATGATTGACAATGAGCAAAAAGGTGTCTAGAAGGGTCTCAGGAGCATGCGAAAAGAACCTATGGATGGGGTGTCTCAGGCCACACCCAAAATACAAATTTGGATATTTTATATGACTATAATGAGGGTAGATGGAGCCAAATGCCAAATTCCTAAGTGTATGGTGTCCAAATAGGTACTCTTTAAAATGGTGCAAAGACTTTATTCTCATGGGTATGAAACTCCTTTTATCCTTTATTCAAAGATTATTCTACTATTTTGTTAAATAAATCCTCTATTGATGCTTTTTTTACCACAAATAGCTGGTGTGAATCAACTCTATTCATTTCTTATTGATGTAGGTGATATCTATTTTGATATAGGTGATAATTTTATTGTTGTAGGAAATGTTTCTATTGTTATAGGTGATATATTTGTTATTGTAGATGATATCAATATTGTTAAAGGTGATGCCTCAATGTCTTATTTTGTAGATAATATTAGTATTTTAGGAAAACTTATTACCAAAAAACTTGTTTCACATTACATATAGACACTTCCACCTTATTTTTTTGACATCTCCTATATGGGGTTAGTTTGAAGGGGGTTTCTTTTTTGTGTTTTACCCATTATAATTTTCATAAATTTGGAAATATAAATTAGAAATAAATAAATTCACTCTTGAAGAAAAGAAAATATTATGCTATAAAATAGGAAATTTTATACTAGAAAGTAAGAAATTATACTTTTATGAAGGTAAGAAATTTTACTCAAGGAAAGCAAGATATTTTACTTTTATGAAAGTAAGAAATTTTACTCTAGGAAAGCAATAAATATTACCCAACCTTTGGAGATTATAATTATTGACATATTCTATAGAAACACCACCAAAATTATTGGAAAAGTAAAAATTCAAATTAAATTCATGCAATCAATGATTGTACATACAATTTAATGATGTGCTCTAGAGTGGTAACCACATTGGTTATTAAAAATGCTCATTCATTAATTTGTGAACTTGGGTTTCATATAGTTTGGTGATATTCCAAAACTATATATGCAAACTAGTCTCTTTAAAAATCTTAAGGTACTAATGGTTGTGTATAGTAAATACACTTTTTAGAAATATAAATAACAGAATGTAAAAACACTTGCATGAAATGAAATTTCATAAATGAAAGCAATACATAGTGGAAATAAATATTATTTTGTAAATTTTTTATAATTTGGTCTAAATATAATTAATCAATCACATATAATAATAATCACTTGTAATGAAATCCACTATGAAAACCAAAGATACGCACACAAATAAATAATGTAAACACACAACTAAATTAAAATATATACTTAATCGATGGGATTGTCACAATAACTCCTCACAAGTGGGTCTTCCTTAGTTGGATGTGTGATTTATATTCCTTGTTTTATTACAAATTATTTAAATCAAATCAATTCAATTATATTGATAAAACTATATATCAATATAATTACTATTATAAGAAATTAAAAAATGTTGCAATAACTTTGTGTAATCATCTAAAAATGACACTTCAGTGTTAATAGTGTTACTAGAGACCACCCATCCCTATCTTAGCCTTATACCTATCTTATGGCCTATTTAGAAACTTATCCATCCTTCATGTGAGCCACATTGTCCTTAAACATCCCTAAAGCAATCCCAAACCCTCACTTCAGCATCATGACCCTTAGTGCCTCAAGTTCTACCACCTTGACACTAGTGACATAATTTGGATAGTATGGATAATGGTGTCAGTATCCTAGTTTGTACAATCAAGGTTATCAATCCATACTCTAATCTACTTATTCATACAACCATATAAAACCATCCCAAGATTAGAGTGCTCAAATTTCCATTCTTAAGCTCCACTCAAAAGTACTCAAATTGGCATTCATACTTATTTCACTTTCACTAGCACTTAGGTCAGGAGAACTACATTGGGATTGATCTCTCCTTGGATTATTGGTATGTAGTCAACACTCATCACATTGGGGTGTTGAGGATGTCTATCCTAACCCATTAACATCACACTTTTCTACTTGTGTCAATTGTATGCCTTATCAACATGGGTTTCTAGGTTTTTCATATAAAATCAATCAAAATAGGTCACCAACAAGGAATCAGAACTCATGTGTAAGGAATAGGCTTGGTAGAATTAGACATAGGTTCACCTAGAAGCTTTGAATAAATCTACATAAAAGATACAAACATTAAAATAAGGTGCTATTACCAGTAACCCTTATGTCTAATTAGGGAACTATTGTTTAGGAAGGGTTTACACATCTAGATCCTATCTATGATACTGAGATTTGCTCCTATCCTAGTTTGAAGCCTTTAAATATCCCATCTCAATCAATTTTTAGCTAAGTAATTATTTACAACATTTGCTATTATTTTTATAAAGGTCAAACTATGTCAATTATGTTACAAATAAGTGGTTATTTTTATTGCATATTTTTACTCTAATTTTCTATACTCAAACCCTTTAATGACTTAGGGCTTAAAATATGTAAACCCTGAAGATTTAAATCATTTGGTGAACTTGACGTACTTTGAATGGTGTAAAAAACCTAACCCTAGATAATCCTATGATTTGTATTTCTATCCTTCTTGGACCCATATTTAGATTTCAGATACCTATATTTTCTTATTTGTATTTCATAAAATCATGATAATAATAACAAATGAAGTTTATCACTTTTTTATATAAATTTTTATAGCTTCCTTTTCATGTTTGTTTGATTTCATTTGGAATGAATTCAAAGATTAAATAAACACATATGTACAAGATGATTTATATCATTTAAAATGTATGTCATATTTCATACTATCTTTAGCATGCTATTGTTATCTTATGTGGAAATAAATTAATAAATAAATCCTCATATATGTAGAGGATCTATTACACAAACTAACAACCAGGTTTTAAAATTCAATGTCATATCTTATGCATAGGAAAGAATCTCCTTCTCCTCCTCATCTCTATGAGGGTGACAGTAAATTTACCTCTAAACAAGTATATGTTATCATTCTCCTTTGAGATGAAATATCCTATAGTATTGATAATAATTCTCATACTCAATCTATCCATGCCTCCACCTCATTTCTATAGGGAATGTTCCTACATGTTCAAAAAGAAGTAAATAGGGATCTGACTCTAAGGGATCAAAGTATCAATATAATCATTTTCATTTCAAAATTACAAAATCAAAATAAACTATTACATAAAAATATTAAAACCTTATAAAATCATATTACAAGATAAAACCTTGTAGGGCACACTAATGTCAATCATGTATATGAGTCTTCACCTAGTCAATTTGTGTCAAGAAATGTTATATATCAAAACAATAGATCATAAAATATTCCATAGACAACTAGTGATTTGAAAAGTACTCAAGATCAAAATAATACACAAGATGGGAATGGAGACACTCTCCCCACAATTAATAATAAAAATCTTATTGTCAATAAGAATGAGATTGTATAGATTTTCAAAGATATAATTTAGGAATAGACCCATGATTATGCATATATTATATAATCCTTAATGGAAATAAATAATAAGTCAAACAATGGTCAATCTTCTACTCCCATAGATAATAATATTATTACACATACTTTGGGGAAAACTTAGCTTGTACATCAATCAATTTTAACCCAAGAATCTTCAATAATGGAAACAACTCGAATGGATATTTCTTCCTCTCTAGATGTACAATCCCTTATGCATGAGATTTATTCTCTATAGGCTAAGGTGTTACATCTTGAGCAGGGTGCCACTAGGCCATCACATGCTATGGATTCTCATGTTATTTTATATACAAATTTGACATAATACATAGCATACATTCCTTTTCCATCTAAATTTGTGGTCCTTAAGTCTACTTTTCTTGATGGTGAGGGTGACCTATAACACCATATACAAGATTTCCATGCAACATGTTTACACCATGTGTCTAGTGATTGGATTCTTACTAAGTTGTTTGCACACATTCTAAAGGATTATACCTTTCATTGGTTCTATGATATTCTAAATCAATCCATCATTGCATTTAATCCATTAGAAGATATGTTTTTGGCATACTTTTCAATCAACATCAGTGATAAGATCTCATATGCTCAAGTGGCTGAATTTATGAAAAAATACAATGAGCCTATAGCATAATAAGACTTGTGATATAAAACTATATTAGAAAAGATGACTATCCCCATAAAAGATAGAGAGATCCAATAAATATTCAAATAGATTTTACTACAATCATTACATGAAGCTATATTGTTCAATAAGTTTCCAACATTCACATATTTATGACACATAATGAAAGAAAGGGAACTCAAGCTTTTCTCTATCTAAAAATTAAAATGCGCCATTGGATTAGATT
Organism: Torreya grandis; assembly: GCA_037957365.1. NCBI lineage: Eukaryota > Viridiplantae > Streptophyta > Pinopsida > Cupressales > Taxaceae > Torreya > Torreya grandis. The sequence continues at coordinate 1,539,199 of JARHVA010003527.1, forward strand.
CAAATAATAATATTTATAATAATAATCTATAAAAATTAAGTGTTGACAACAAGAGTTATCAAAAGTCGATAGTTAACATAGTTTTAGAGCCACCTCCTTGCTTGATTTATCAACTCCTCCATGGAGAGTTTTCACCAAAATTATAGAATTATTGTCACATGTTTTAGAGTAGCTCATAAAATACAATGTCATATATGTATCTCTGATAAAAAAGGTTGATAAAACATGTCCTATTCCAAATATCTATGATTCTAATGCATTATGTAGCTATCATAGGACACCAGGCCATACTACAGACTTATGCATCAGTTGGAAACATAAGATATACTATTTGATAGAGGCCAACATCATTGATGTGGACAAACCCATAGATACACCTAAAGTTCAAAAAACTGAAGCTAAGGCATTAAAAATATTTTTGTATCCATTTCCAAAACATATAATTAATGAGGTAGGGGGAACTTTAGGTGTTCACTATACTATCAGGAACATCTACCGAATAACATATCACACTAATATAAAGGATGCACACTCCTACATAATATCATTAGTGTGTATCATACTATAGTACTAGTTAGACCACTGATCACTTTCTCAAAGTATGATATTATAGATGATGATTCATATTTATATTCACTATTTATATGAGACTAAATTGATCATCATCTTATTTAGAGTGTTATGGTTGATAATGGGTCAAATATTAAAATGTGCACTATCACACTTCTATAAAATTTGGTTTATTTAGAGTAAAACATTTATCTTACTGACATAGTTATTCATGGTTTTAGTGGCCATGTTTAGAGATTCATTAGGGATATTTTACTTCCAATCCAAGTAGTACCAACACATGTGGCCACTAGATTCTTAATATCACCTAGTGGAGGCACATTTGACATGTTATTAGGTATGCCATGGATATATCAATTATGATTAATTCCATCTACCATGCATAGATGCCTCAAGTATATACATGGTAATCTGGGGGTCATAGTTGAGGTTATTTCATAAGAGTATCCTTTACCTATCCCATAATAAATCACACTAAAACTACCAATTATAGTTCCTATCAGTACACTATAGAGTTTAGTTGAGGCATCAATACAGGTGAGGTCTACTTTTACATTTTTACCACATATGCATACTCTCCCATAAAGATCCTTATTAGAGAGACCTCTATGTCTGAGATATGTTTCAAATTCTAGAGTGCATCCCTCTACCTATTTCCTTATGAGATCAATGTTATTGAGCTCCTAGGGTTCTCAAGATAGGGTACCCATCCTAGCTACAACATATTTTACCAAATGGGTCCCTAAAAACCCTATAGTTCATAGGATACCCCAGTTAGCTTCGCATATTCCTAGCACCAATTCATACTTATTTTTAGCTATAGATCACTAAGTGCAATAGGATGTAGGACCTCAATTACCTTTTCACATAGCACACATGATTATTGTTACTATATTTTGCATATGATGCATTCATAATGAGTCTCCCATCAGACTCATCAGTTAGTATGTTCCTCCCTACTTGTATATAATTTATTTATTTCTTGATCCTTGTATATAGTTTCATTTTAATGTTACTTTTACATATATTATTTACAAAAAATACTAGCAAAATATAATATGTCAAAACACACAAAAATTCAAATATTTACTTAGAAAATACTGATTATAGGTTATATCCATCACCATATTTACACTTCTTATATTTTCTAGACATTACATATGTTAGATATTTTAGTATAGTCAATTTTTATCATACATACTTGCTTCACTTATTTTTGCATAGATACTTATAGGAACCAGGTCCATTACACAAATCTAGATTTGCTATTATCTACCCATGGGGGGAATATACATAGATAAATGGGTTCCTCATTTGATACATTAATCCATTTAGGGGAATCCTATAAACAATTTTGATTTCTAGGTTACATCTTTCTAAACTCTACATCATAGATTTAGAATTGTTATATCTTGATATTGATAATCCTATACTTATATTTTTTTCTGAATATTACTAATTAAGGCTCACCTTATGTGTATCTATGCTCTTATACATATTTGTACCACATGTTCATGTATACTTTGATTTCTATATTTCCTATTTTAGACTTTATTGTGTCTCTATGCTTCTTCTATTTGAGGGAATTTAAATATGCCATTAATATATGGATTTACACCATTTATTTTAATTATATGTATGCTTTAGACATGTGCCTATGTCCTTATGTATTCCTTCCTAATTATGTATACATAGATTTGAACATGTCCTTTCATGTCGCTCTAATCCAAATTGCTTGATGTTTGAATATGTGGACATTTTAACATTGTTGTATGTTTTTATTTCTTATATTTTGAAATGTGCCCATGTCCAGTGTATTGTGTCCCCTAGGCATATTTGTGTGCCTCATGTGTGTTTTATATATGCTTTATTATATTAATAATGGCCATGAAAATTATCTCTCTTGTTACACACTCCATTTTTAGATGCCATGAGGGACCTCATGTATCTCCCCTTCCTACTTGGGTGTCATGAGGGACCTCATGTATCTCCCCTTCCTACTTGGGTGCCATGATGGACATCATGCCCCATCTCCCTAGGTAGCTACTCAGTTATTACATAGATTTTATATTCATATACATTTTTATATCTATTTCGATAGCTTTTTGAATTATAGATATAACATGCATTGTACACTACAAATTTATGCTCAGATTATCTTACATTCTAATGTCATTATGCATATTATACTAGTTTATTACATAGATAACATATATGCTCTAGCTAACACCCATTTTGTAGATATTTTTATTTTAATGGTAGTTATTGCATAGGTTTAATAACTCCCCTCAAAATAGGGGTCATTCATAGTGATTTATCACAAAGATCAAGATATCTAAAGGCACTTACAGTATAGTCTTTAACACATAGGAACATAATACAAAAGTCAATTTAAAGAAAATACAATGGGAAATAGTGACATAGAGACCAATTTTAGTTTCACAAAAATCAATACATTTAGATATTAGCACCAAAATTAGGACAATGGCATCACTAAATATATTATCTAATATATAGCACTACTACCCAGTAGCCTTAATTTAAGAAATTCTATATTATTTAGAAAAGTACATTAGGTACAATCTAGGTTTAAATAGGTTCAATTATAGATTATCAATTTTGGCTTAGTTTATCATAGATTCATACCAATTTTCTTTGATTGGTGGAATCACGCATAACATGATCATTCCCATTTTAGTTTTATATACTTATATATATATATATATATATAT